>MNCI01037150.1:1341460-1370981 GCA_015680685.1 Gnetum montanum | reverse complement strand
TATCAATGATTAAAGGGGCATGAAACCTCTAATCAAATATAAAGTTAGCCTATCACACAAAAACCAAGAACAATAGGATAATCATGAAAATGTAAGGTTTTAATCCTAAAAATGACAAGTATAAATTATTAGAAAAAATAACTAAGTGTTAACTATTGAAAAATAAAAGTATGGAATATATTATGAATGATAAAATAAAAACTAAGTATAAAATCTATGTAAAAAAGTATAAAATATTTAAATATTAAGACTATGATATCAAAGGAATGGTCTCAAATTCCTTTCCAAATAATATAAGGCCTTTTAAATGAGTAATAAAGTATTCACCTTATAGAAGGTCAAAACTATAAGTGATAAATGAAAAACGTAAGCTATTGGTACAACCCATAATCAATTTCATGCCAAAATAGGGCTGTTTTAGCTAAGGGTTCTATCATTATTTTTGGAGTTGAAAATTTCTAACTTTAGTATGTGCTATAGAAGCCTAAAAATTCTATCTTTAGAAGTGATGCTAAAGATGTAGAAGGTGTCCACAAAATACACATGTACTGTGATGATGGTAGAAGCTTCTACTCTTGATCTCTTAAAATTTAACAATTGCTTTCAAATCTAAGGAAATTAACCTTAAAATTTGTGTTTTAAGCTCATATGTATTGGCCTAAGTTTGCTAATTTCAACATAGGGTTACTAAAATTGAACTCAAAATTAAGTATAGTTTGGCCAAAGTTAAACTTGAGTATGTAAATAGGAAGTTTTATCTTTTGACTTTGCAAGCTCGAACATGTGGATATGTGACACTAAAATTGATATTAACATTAAGTGTTAGCATTATGAACACTTAGAAATTTTTTTTGTAGTTTCATTGAGGTGTCAATTCTAGGTCTCTATGTCCTTATTCCACACTTTAATTGATGTCAAATCATGTTAAAATAATGTTAAAAAGTTTACAAAACCAAGATACACTATTAAATATTGAGCTTGATGGTCATTGATGTTATGATGCCTGCATTAAAAGTGTCAATGTTGATGGTGAAGTTAATACTAGCATTGATGTTAGTCATGACACCTAGAAAAATTAATTTCTTTTAATTTATAATTTTAAATCTTTAGGAAACCCAAATTGAAATTCAAATAAGCCAAAATGATCTTGAGACAATGGAAAAGAAAACCCAATAAATCTGGATATCTAGTGAAAATATTGATTATGAAGGTTAATGATGACATTTTACAAGTCCCAAAAATGGTGATACTAATGTTGATGCTAATGTCAACATCAGAATCACTCATACTTAGTAAAACTCTTGATCATTTTACCTAGTTGAATTTTGGAGTTCCAAGATTCCATTTGATCTCCAAACTGCTATTAAAGGATACATAGATGAAGTTGAGGATTCAAAGAGACTTGTGAACATTATAGAATGTTGATTTAGAGCACGATATAGATTCAATAGTGTTGATGCCAACATTGATATCAATGAATTTTCAAGATGAAAATTCTAATTCTTGAGATGTCGAATTTCCCCTAAAACAAGTTGAAATGATGATTTTTTAATGTTGAGAAACTTGTAAACCTATGAAATGCTACGAACTAGATGTGTAAAGTAACTTGGATGTACTAGAAGTTATTTTGTAGATGCTAAGCCAAGTCATTAACTTTTTGATGCTCTATATTTTAAAAAAATATTCATTTTCTAAGTCTCAAAATAACATATCAAAAATGCCAATTTCTAAAATCCAAAGTGGTATAACTATTGTCAATGATTTGTTCAAGCCCTAGGAACTCATGACGCATGTCAAGACATAGTATAAATAAGGTTAATGACGCATGTCAAGACATAGTATAAATAAGGTTTGAAGATGTCAAAGATGGTCTCTTTGGCATTGATGCTAGCATCAACATCATTTTCAATCATACTTAGAAGAAGTTTTGTTCATTTATTAAAACTTTCTCAAACTTGACGATGTTGAAGCTGAGATGTTGGGATATGAACTTGAATGATTCTAGAAGTCTTGGTAGCCAAAATTATGTCTTATAAAGCTATTGTTAGGGTGTTTTATTTTATGGAATCTAAGGAATATTGACTTATAATTTACATCACCTTTAATATTTAGAAAAATATTGATTTTGAAGTTTCTCTAGGATCATTAAGAATGAAGTGCATTAGTTGGATTATGAAATAAAATGGTCCCTAGAGACCTAGATAGCTGAGATTATGATCAAACTGTATGGGATAATGATCAAGACACCACTTAGTCTTGATCTCTAGTGAACTCAAAAAATGGATATAATAAGGTATTATACCAAATAGTCCTTAATGACTAGTTTAAATTAGTATTAACCTTGTAGTTATTTTGAAAGTATGATGTTGGAAACGTTATAGTAATACCACAGTTAGAACAAATCATGAGTTGATGGTAGATCTATGTGTTAAAAATTTTGTTAATGGTTAATTTAACCATTTACAAGTTAATTAATGGTTTGGTTAATTGGTAATTATTTTTTATTCTAATACTATATTTTCCATTGTAAGTCCATCTTCCAATCCTATTCCATGAAGCTTCAAAGTGAATTTTCTCTACTATAAAGGTATTGTAACCCTTCTTGTATATGTTGCATAAAGATTTATTAGGAATCAATGGAGGTGAACAAGGAGAAGATGGATGAAGAATTACATTAGATGAAGATTATTTTTTGTTGTATTTCATTTTATATTTTGAACCATTAAATGGATTTATAGTTCAGCCATAAATATAGAAATTTTTTATTAAACTTTGATGTTATGTTATAATGAGACCTTAGAGGACATAAAGTGCTAATGTGGATTTTCAAGTGATTTCTAAGTTATTATCTTTCCAAGTGATCTTTATATGTGTATATGATTTACAAGTGTTAAAGTGGCTTAAAAATTTATTAAGTGATTAATTTTTATTTATCACATCCACATGGATGATTAAGTTTTTAATTAAACTTCAAAATATAATTTTTAGGATGTGATACATCACCTCCCATAAACTAAAATGTGGTTTACAATGATGACTTTAATCTTCATATGAAATAATTCTATCTTGGGAAAGAGCAGCTTCTTTAATAGTAGATTATCCAATAGGTCATTAATATCGATAAATAGTGGATTGATGATGTTTTGGAACTTGATCTTAATGAAATTAAATTTGATCTTAATATGCTTTGATTTTTTTATGTAGAGTATGATCATTGGGGAGAATAATGGCCAATTTGTTATCATAACATAACAAAATGGTCTTTTCAATTATAAAATTAAGATCCTCATATAACTTTTTAAGTTACAATACATGCTGAACACAATTGCTCATGGCAACATAGTTAGCTTCTTTACTAGAAAATATTCTATAAGTTTGCATTCTTAACTTTCATTAAATGAGTTTTTTATCATAATAAGTAAATAAATCATTTGTTGAATTTATATTCTCCACACCATCACCATAATCTACATTACTAAAATCCATACAATTTTCATCTTCTTTTGTAAAACATAAACTAAGATGCATGGTTTTAATAATGTATCTCAAAAGATGCTTCAATGTATTCATATGGCTTTCTCTAGGTTCATTCATAAATCTAGATAGATATGAGATGACAAAATCAATGTCTAACCTTGTATGAAAAAGAAATTTTAAGGAGTCTATTATGCTTCTATAATATAAGACACTAATCATATTTTATGGGGCATTAACTAATGAAGATTCATCATCTTTCATGAGTTTAATATTGTAAAAAATAGAAGTATTTACACCCTTCTAAGTTTTTATATTGTAAAATCTTAATGTTTAGAACCTAAAATAATTGCTTTATTATCTATTATTATGCTTGTTCCTTAAGTATAATGTTAAATTTTATGGTATTATACCTTGTTAATGTATGTTAATACCTTTTCTTTTGTGCTATTAAGATTTAAAATTGAGATCTCTTAATTGTTATATATATTAATATTTGGAATATCAATATTTTTATTACATGTGATACATTGATATTTTTATATTATTTTATCTTTTATTTTTATTTAATTTATTTTATAATTATCCTTATGAATTCTTGTTTCTCCTAAGTTGGATAGGCTAGATGGATGATGGTGATCCATTACTAGTACTTTATTAATGTTTAAAATTATATTTTTTACATTTTATTTTATGCTAAGATTTTGAAATAAAGTAAGAATATGGTTATGAGACATGTCAATGGATATTTCAGGTTTATTCTAGTTATTCTTTTGTTTTATCTTGAAACTCATTTTTGGAGATGTAACTCAGTATTATAATCTCTTTGTTCACAGTTCTACACTTTGGGCATTCTCAAGCACTCAAGAGTTCTTACAAGTTTCCACACTTGTATTCTCTTGAACCTAGCATGAAAAATTTTTGACCTTGTGACCTTCCAATGCCCTTTGAGATTTCTGAATTTTCAAGCTCCACACTACACTCCTGGGATTTCCAACTCCCAATGTAGAGCACTTGGATAGCCTGTATTCTTAACCCCAAGCATAGCCAATGTTGCAGATCTTGAGTAGAAGCATAGAAGGTTCGATAACATCAGGAATGGTAGGACATCTGGATTGTAGAGTTGATTGCATTGACTTCAATGAACCCTGAATCCCCATCCAAGTGACTTCCCTACTATCCACCCAAGCACCATTTGTACACATTTCTCTAACTTATTCTTTATTATTTCTCAATAAAGTTTTAAGTTCTAGGTTTTGTATAGAAAATATATTCACTTAGTTTCAATGCATTATTTAGATCTATTATCAATTTTGGCATGCTATTTTTATTATCCTATTTTATATTTTGTAAGTCCCTAGTTGATCTGCTGGACCAGCCAAGGTGCCCTAAATCCCATTTTTTCTAGAGGCCCTGGGGATTCATGGGTTGAGAACTATTATGCATCGGATTCATTGGTCTTTCTAGCAATCAATTTTTCATATTGCAACAGTTTTCTTGGTGCTAGAAGGAGTGCCTCCACCTAATTTCTATGCCAAAATCTATTAGCCATATTACCAATGTTGTTTCCTAGTAGTAAATTTGCATTTTTGTAGCCAAGACCTTGGAGATCTAATGCTATCCTTATTTTCCCACCTTGTGGCAAAAACCCTAGCATGAAAGTTGCAAGTGGTTCAAGTGCTAAAATTTCACATCACTTGTTGTGAATTTTTTGAAAAAACACCAACGTGGAAGCCTTAAGAACCATTCAATTTTTGCTGCCCCATTTTCTGCTACAAAACTAATGTTGGTTTCCACACCAACCAAACCTACTTTTGTGATAAAATTTGGTAGCTTGCCAAAACTATTTTTTGAAAATTGTTAGGCTTCCATTTTGGCCTTCAAACTTTCACACACACACACCCCACACCCCACCCCCCACCAAACCATCTCTATAATGTTGAAATAAGAAAGTGTGGGATTCCCCATCTCACCTNNAATTTCACTTGTTGGGATTTGCTTCTATTTTTTGCCTTTTATAGCCTATTCATTTTTTCAAGCTAAGAAAATTAGCAACTCAGTAAAACCAAGTTTTAGTGGGAAACCCCAAACTTTTCACTTAAGTTTTTAGCCTTCCCCTTATCAATGTTGAGTTAGAAGATGTGAGATTTCCATTATCTCATCCCCATTCTTCCCTTCCCCCCTCCCCTATCATACCCAACATAGAGGTAGTTGCAAGGTGAGCATGGGTGAGGCTTAACATCAACTTTTCCAACTTTCCATTTTTTGTAGATGGGTAAACCTCCTTTATCCCCCACTTACTAATTATAGTAAGTACTTCATTTTTAGTCATTTTTTCTTTCTTTTAAACATATTTTAATGTTGTTAACTAGAATTCTCTTTTTCTTTGCCATTTATAACCTATTTCAAGCCATTTTTGACAAAATAGACAATGTCTAGCCAAGTTTTCCTTCACCTTCACTAGTGAAGGTTCTAGCCAACAAGGCATGAAGGTCTATGACCCTAAATACCCTATTGTTAGTAAATGTAGGAAATCTTTGTGGAAAAATTCCTGATTTTATAGCGATAAATGAAGACTGATATAACTTCATATGTGCCAAAATATAGGTTGGCATGCTAATTCCATGTTTGGAAGTAGAAGCTAAAAGGGAGTTTGAACTTATCCACTATACTGGTAAGAAGTACATATCTTGCCCCTATGATCAAATACATCTAGTTGATATCTATGGAAGTATCTTAGCCTAATTGATTCAGATGGAGGAAGAGGATGAGAAACATAGCTTTGAGAAATAAAAGGAAGAGGAGGATCAGTTTAGGGAAACTTCTAAGCCTGAAAACATCCTAGGGGGATTGTTCCAACAAGTCACCCCCAAGGCTATCAAGCCTTCTCCTCATGCCTTTGTTTTATCGATGGGCATGGTGTTGCGATCTTCCACTTCCTCCTAACCTATCATGGTAGATCCCACATCATTCATAGTCATGCATCAAACTTAATAAATGATACAAACAACAACCTATAACACATTTGTAACTTTTTCCACATAGTCTCTATTTATACAACCATCTATGATGGTTTTCACCATCACAAACAAATTAACTACCCATGTAGGGTTCACTATGGAACTCCAAGCAACTTAGGGGTTACACACCCCCTTTATTCTATTTGTGCCTCAAGTATTAGAAAAAAAATCCTTTTCCTTGTTTGGTCCACAAGCTACAACAATAGCACAACCACTTCCTTCCATCGTACAACCCATGGTGAGGCCACAAGCCTCACAACAAATGCCACAACCATATGTGCAAGCCACACAATGAACAAGGCCACCACAAGGCCTAGATCAAGCCTTCCAAATGATCTTGAACCTAACAGAGAAGTTGAGAAGGCTTAAAGCCTCTACTTCTCAAAGTGTTAATATTATGGACTTCTACTAGGATGATCCAATCAATTCCATGGTCCCACCCTTGATGCTTCCTTCTGATGTCCCTATTTTCTAGTTTAGCAAATACATTGAAGAAGGTAATCCTAATGCTCATCTTATAATCTTTAGATCCAAGTGCTTACCATTATAGCCATGGCCTCATACCATCATGAGGATTTTTCCTATGTCCTTAATTGGGAGAGCACTTGATTGGTACCATGCCTTACCTAGAGGATCCATATCCTCTCTAGAAGACTTAATAGTCCAATTCATCAACTACTTCAAGTATAACTTAAAGCCTACCATCATGCTTGATCAACTCATTAAGATCAAGTAAGAACCCCTTAAGCCTGTGCAGAAATTCATTCAGTGATGGAATGGACTGTTGTATGAAATACTAAAGCCTATAGTTGAAGCCCACTTGTTGTTCATATTTAAGAAAGTAGTTAATGGATTCATCAAGTCCAAGCTCTTCTACCTTAACTTGTGGTCCCTCAGCTAGGAATTTTCTCAAAATAAGAATATATAGAATGTTGTGAAGGCCCATCATAATTTGGCCTACATAGCATATAAAAATCAACATACACAGAGAGATAAAGAAAGAAATAAACAAAACAATATGACCATAGCAATTGTGACTAAAGAAAAAAATATCACAAATTAGGGGCCAAGGCCCAACCAACCCAAGGCCCCCACCAATGACGACAATAATCAACCATCAACCTCTGGGACCACTGCATTGACAAAAACCAGACCTAATTTCATAAGAAACATTCAAATACACTACACTGCCATTAAAACCATTACAAATGTTAGACTAATTTTTGAAATGTGGGCATATTCAATACAAATAGATGTCTAAAGCTTCCTTGAGGAAGCATTATAGGCTATATGAAATAGCCAAAGATCCCACTAGAGCAACAAAAGATGAGCCCAACTGCCTAAGTACTTCAAGTTAGACTACTTCTTCCATTATCACCAACTACTTGGTCATGACATAGACTTTTGCCTCACACTGAGGGATGGTTATAAAGGATAACAGATAGGAGAAAATTGGTCTTAGATGCTTCCAATTCAGTCCAGTCATAAAATTAGTTAATGCAGGTATATAAGGACCCACTGAACACTAATGATAATCCTTACATTATTTTAATAGTCAACATTGATGATAATTGGAAATCCCCAAGAGAACTATTCATGTTCTGAGTACCCCCTTGTGTTGAAAGGACTTCTTCAACTTCCACCAATTGAAAATCCCCCTTCATTAGAAGAGTACCATCACAAGTGCCTTTGACGGATTGTTTTGTCATCAAGGTGCCTTGGCCTAACACAACACAAAAATCCATAGCCCAAACAACTACACAACAACCTTCCATGGTGGCTAACACTATAGCCTCTTTCTCACAACCAATGATCAACAACCAAAACACATCAATAAAGCAAAGGAAGAAGCATGAGCAAAAGCTTAACAACAAGGGTGATAAGCAAATAGAGGCATGAAGGGAAGTGGGCCCACTAAAGCCCACTCTAATTTCAGCTATACCCATGACCTCCTCTACCCAACCCACTCTAATTCACAAGCCACAAGAGGACACCAAAGTCCATGACCAGAAGAATGAGGAAAAGCCCCAACAACAACCACAAACTAAAGTCAAAGTTCACATATTGGGGTGCATGAAGTAAAGCACAATGAGGGCAACAAGCCCATGGCTAACGATAAAAACTTTCTTAATGTGATAAACCAATTCATGCAATCCCTCAAGTAGAAGAATATAACTTTAAGGTTGTATGAATTGATTATGACTTTCACCACACATCATAAGGTGCTCATCAAAATGTTGACTTCTATCCCTATAAGTGAGGGCATCCCTACTAATGAGGAAGCCATCCATGTAGTGATGGTTCCTCTCTCACCAAAGGAGGAAAAGTCAACATCCCTAGTATTTTGCAATAGAAAAATCAAGGTTAATCCTTGAAATGATGAAGTAACTAAGGATCCTCTATTCATGAGCATATGTGTCGGATAGTTTAAAGTGCATCGAGTGCATGTTGATGATGGAGTAGCAACTAACATCATTCGATGCACCATTGTTAAACACTTGAGCCTAACTAAGAAAATACAACCCACATCAACAACTATTCTCAAGTCTTTTAATGGATCAAGGGTGGCCATCGAGGGATTTATCTCTTTAGACTTTGTCAAAGGAGAGAAATTCCCCATAATCACCAATTTCTTGGTGGTGAAGGAGACACCAAGATTTGACCTTATCCTGGGAAGACCTTGATTGGCTCAATTATGAGCCATATCCTCACCCATCCATCAATAAATTCACCTTCCTTATGAGGGGTGTGAAATCATCATTCATGATGATCACATGGTTTCCCTAACTATTAACAATGTGAACATAGAGTAAGGATCTAAGGTAGAGCTTCAAGAAGAAGCTCCCAGCAATGAAATTCAACAACCCAAGAAAGAGAAATAACCCAAGAAAGCCAACAATGACAATTATAAGCAATGGGATGTATTATGGGATGAGCTCCCTTTTAACATCGTTAGTGAAGGGGATGCTGAATATAAGCATGTGCAAAATAGGCCTTACTCATTCCTTAATCTTGAAAAGATTAGGAAGAATCTGCACAAGTGAAGTTCACCTTAACCTTTTTATCCCATGAATAGCCATGTAGCCTAATTTTTATACCTTTTTATGTACTTTGTTTTACTCTTTATGCATATAGCCTAAGTTTCTACTTTCATTTATATTTTTACTTATCACAACCTTTCTTTTTCTTTACTTTTACCCATGTTATAAACATAAGAAAATCCTTAAGAGATAAAATCACCAAAATAATGTTCCACTAACACCTTAAACTAGCATCATGACCTACCATGTCCTTAAATTGGTAAAGATAATCACACAACATGGTCTGATATGACCTTAAACTAGCAAAATCACAAACCACTAAGACTCTAAACTGGTGTCATAGTCCATTAAGACTTTAAACTAGTAATATAGCCCGCCATGGCCTTAAACTAGTAACACAATATAACTTGTGTCTACAATGGCCTAAAACTAGCAAACATCATTTTTATTATTATTATACTTCTTTTTGCTTGGCCTATTATCACATTGATTAGCCATTTAATATTATGACCGAAATGCCAATCTAGCTATTCACAATGTTCACAACATTTACTACAACAATATATATATAGCCAAAAATAAAATTAAAATTAAAATTGTTCATCACATAGATAGCCATGTTCACATTGTGTGGCAAAGATGTCAAAAATAATAATAATAATTTATAACATAGTCTTGGCTAACAATAGCCATCAACATGAAAATAAAAACAAATAGCCAACAAGCTAAGCTGATGGAAGATGCTAAGGGATACTCGGAGGAGGAAGTGGTGGATCATTTCCACCCTCAATGCTAGGGCTACCAATGTCTCCTAATGCTTGAAATGAAGCAACACGTAGCCAGTTACTGACCACTAGCAAAAACCACAACTCATAACAAAGATTAAAACATAAAATACATTAAACTTGTGGGGATTTCAGCTCCATAAATTTTGGGGGTATATTTGGAAGGCCTTCCTTCAAATGATGAAGGATCTGGTCCTCTATCATGTTGACCCAGTCAACATCTACAAGATCAATGCTAGAAAGGATGTTGGTTCTATCTACCACAATCCAAATAGGTGGCTTTTGGATAATAGTAGTTGTCCAAGTCTCACCTATAGTAGTGGAATTGTTCCACTATGAGAGTACTTTTAAAAAGCTAATAAGCACTCTCCACCTAGATCCCCTCAATGAATAGCTCTCTCTTGCACCATTCAACCAATTCCTCTTTAAGCCACTTGAGGTAGGCCTCACAATCCACCTTGTACTATCACTTATGGACCTTTTGTTTCTTACTCCACTCTAGCACCCAAGCATAATGATCTTTTCAGTCCTTAACCTTCTAAGAGATGAGGTCCATCTGCATTCATTGTTCTACCATCTCTTGTAAGACCACTACTTTGTCCTAAATGACATGCCAATAGTGGGTCCATGTGATCTTCTTAGTTCACAATTCCCCTAAGTTAGCCACTTGGGCTTCCATAAAGGCCTTGTGGTCTCGAAGATCTCTAATAGTTTCCTCCTACCATTGTGTCTTCTCCCTTAAGGCCATAACTTCCTTCCATAGGGATTCCTTGGACCTCTCTATCTCCCATGAAGTTTTTTCACATGACATTACTAGAATAGTAGTAGTCTCGTACAACTTTAAAGGTACACTAGATACATTGGAGGAAAGCTTAGGCAAGGAGTTAATCTCCATGTCTATGCTGGGGTCCCACTCCACAAAAGGCAGTACAAAAGCATGAAATATAATCATAAACATAATGTACAACCAAAGATAGCCATAACACAAGCATAACCTACAACATGTCCAAGCAACTAAGCCACATAAAATGAAGTCATTACCTATATTAGGTGCAACCTATTGCAATTGGTCAATGATGTCCTTATTCATCCCACATATGAACTCCACCTTATCTAGAGTCTCCACCCATGATTTCACATGAAAGTCAAGGATTACCAAGCGCATGGCCTAGGTACGCTACTAGGATAGCAAGTAGTCACACTTAAATGCTCGTGATTAAGTCGTACTCATTTCACATTTAATAGGAGTTTAGGGTAAAGAGATATTAACTATGAAAGCAACAAATAACAATAACAATTAAATAATTAAACTAAGTGAATGCTACAATGATGAAGTAATCTCGATCTTTATTTCTGGTCATGTGTGTGTCCAAGTACATCACACTCGAATAAAGGATGCCATACAATTACAATCATCACATTGCAGGCATGCACTAAGAGAAAGGGTTGAGAGGAAAAACTAACAGAAAGATCCTCCTTTAAGACTAACTTCCTATTGTAAAACCAAGTGCACCCACCTCTTATTTATAGGCGAGCAGATAGGCCATGATATCGAGTATCTGACATTGCATGGTTGGATCCGATATCGTGGCCCCAATATCACTAGTGCAATATCAAGGGTCTGATATTGGGGCTCATCAAAATTGGTATCTTGTACTTGATATCAGGGGTCTGATAATAGGGGTCCGATAAAAACACCAAGAAAATCATGATTCATCATACCCCCATGACTGAATAACAATTTGTCCTCAGGTCAAAGAAAGTGAGGAACAAGTTCAATTGATTACATAGTGGATAGGTATAGGATTATTAACTAACTAGAAATTTATTCATGCTATAGTAGAGAGTTGAACACAAAAAAATTGGGAAATAGACACAAAAATTACAAAATTTATTAGAACTCATGTGGTTCCTGGTGGCGGTGGATCCTCCATGGGTGCTTTTTCTTTGTTCTGTGCTCCAGGCTTCTAAGATTGATATTGTTGAAGAAGCGCTTAACATTTCTCCTCTTTTATCCAAGGATTATGAGCCATCCATGCTGATGTTCAAATGTTTGATGGAGTTGGCACTTTCCATGGACACGGCAGCTATAGGAACATTTGAATGGCCTTGACATGCCATGCCACAAATAGTCGTCGTTCCTCTTCATAGGCTTAAGCCCTGACCTCTCAATGTTTTGCTTGGCCTAATTGTGTAGTGATAGGAGTTCCCTGATGGATACTGAATGATTATGCCTCCTACTTTGCATGTTCTACATGAGGTCCTTAGTCTCTGCCTCCCCCTGGGCATTTAGTTGCTCCTTGAGAAGGTCCTCCTTGTTGTCCTCTTTTAGGGGCCATCTATAATCATACAAAGATCAATTATTAGTAAGGTTATTAAAAGAAGTTCAATTATTTCATATCTTACTCATTGCCTTTAGTAAATGTTGAATTCTTTGCTTAGTGTGATTTTAGAGTTAGAAATTTTTTTAAGGAGGTTGCCCTAAAAGTTTAATGTTGGACCTAATTTATTTAGGTGACACATCAGAGGACATGTAATGATTTTGAAAAACATTTAATAAAATGATGATAAAGTAAAGAATAGATTTGGCAATGAAGTACTTAGAGGGTATAAAATAATGTGGTGGTGTAAAACAAGTACAAATTACAAAAGTTATGCAAGTGGGTCCTCCCCAAAGTAGGTTCCAACCTATAATGCCCTTGCGTAAAGACACCTTAAAATGTATGTAGGCACTAGAAGGGTTAAATTCAATCTACACCAATTTTACAAAACACACACATGTAGATACCACCATGATGAGATATGAATTCAGTGCTACATAAGACACGAGTCACAATTACATGAATAGCAAGATGAGGCAGATTGTAGAAGGGATTATAGAGATCGAGACATGAGGTAAATGACCCATGGCACAATAAATCTTGAGTGTATGGCATGATTAATGTTTCATTAACCCATCGCTCCAAAATTAGGACCAAGTCCATTCCTCTAATCAATGATATCGCCTTGTTTCATCCCAATGATATACAACCATAAGAGCATCGTGACAACAAGAAGTATGATCACTTGGCATTTTGTGCAAGGGAGGAGTGATTTGGAATTGCTTTATGGCACACTTCTCTTTTCTTCTTTGTTTTTCCTTTTTTCTCTTCTCTTTTTTTATTTGTGTGGCCACTTTGGCACACTTTTCTTATCTTTTTTTTGAATGCTAAGTCTAGAGAAGTCGCCAACCTTCAGGCATGGATGCATGTCTTTCCAGTGGGACCTTCTAGAATAGCATTGGATTTTTGAATGCCTTTTTTATTATTCTTACTTCCATTTTCCCTTAAATCTTCAAGGATCTTAGTACAACCAAGCTACATGATAACTCCTACAGATGTCACCAAAGAGAATCCACAGGTCCCCTTGATATCACACCCTAACCATTCCCTCTTGGTTCATCCTTCTTCATTTTGGACATAATGAACACAAAATTACTTTAAGTTTTAATGATGTCAAGAATATCATTGTACCTAGGGTGAAACCTCTTATTACTAGAATGGGTGGGTGGATGTTATGGGCTCGCTATCCAAATAATTAGTCACCCAAGACTTAATAGCAGAGAACAACACCTCAACCAACGAGGCACATGAGTGTTTTATTCGTAGATGAGATTACTTATAAAAATATAAAAGGAAAAAAAGACAAAAGAATAAATTGAAAAATGAAAAACTAGAAAAAAAATTGTATAATTAAATAAAATAAAAAATATTTATTAATCCTACTTGTTAGAATGGAGGATACCCCTCATAATGAAATGGTTGAGCATAGCGAGGATTAATAAATGAAAAGTTGTGATCCTTGCATGTTGGATGTATTGGGATCTAGTCATATCTGAACCACTCGGTGTCTTTTGATGTCGTGGTCAGAATGTACCTAGAGTGGGGTTCACACACTTGATTAATGTTGACATAGTGGGGAAAGTTATAAGATGTGGTCAATCGATGGGTGGTTGTCCCACTATGGCACCTGTGACCATAAGATGGTATGCAAGGATCCACATGTCTTACCACATGACAATATTCATTGGGCACCATAATTGTTGGAGTGTTGATTGGTGGCCTTGACAAGGTAACATGAGGCGTTGGGTTTGAAGAGAAGGATGAACCATAGTGTTTGACTTGTGCTGAGTTAGAAGGTGCAGTGGCCTCAGCATTGTGTTTTCCCTTCTTACGGTCATGTTTAAAGAAGGGATGCTTTTGATATTGTGGAGGTATCCCACTGCTATTGGCAGTAGTAGCACAACTAATGTTGGTGGGTTGCTGCTATGGTGCAAACCCTTTAGGAACAACCAGTGGTGATGTAGAAGGAGGTGAATGATAAGAATATTGAAATTGAGAAGAAGCGTAAGGTACACAAGGTGGTGGTCCTATTGGAAAGGATATGCATTGATAGTATAGAGGAGAATGATAGTAATTTGGTGAGATAGAGGGTGTTGAGTTGATTGAAGAAACAAGATGTTGAACTTGATAAGCGCTTGGGTTTGGATGATATGAAGGGTGTACCCAGTTTGAGGGTGGCCTCCCCCACGACTGGGATCATTGCCACTGTGAGTGAACATAGTATCTCTATACTAACTTTGGATGTAATATGCTTCCCCAATGCTCATATAGGTATGAAAAGATTGGGCATTGTCCCTTGGGATGATTGTACAGGAAAATGTTGCATTGATACATATGATTAGTAGTTGAGCTCTTATTTTCTTCCACCCTTCTTTCTGATTGTCTAAAGGTGTTCGGTCCTACTTCTTGGTTCATCATGACTCTATCTCTAATAATGTTGGCATATTCTCCACATTTTTTATGCATCCATTCCCTCATCCTATTGATCGTTGCCTCAATTTCATCTAATGATTGTAGCAGTGGCAAAGATGGTTTCACCTCCTTGCGGTGAGTTGATTTCTTCTCTTCATTATCATGGGCCCTTTTTGATTTAAGGTTTTGGGCCTGTCGAGATTTTTCAACATTCTCCCATCTAGCCATTTCTCCTTCTTCTTTTGCTACCTACTTAATAAGCTCTTGGATTTGATGGGTTCATAGCTCATATAGTTGACCTCAAGCATACATCCCAAGAGTTTCCCTTGTTTCATTATGGAGCCCATCTATGATATGGTACATTAGCCTCTCCTTAGAGAACCCATGGCCTGGGTAGTTATTTAACAATGCATAATATCTTTCTAAGGCCATGTCCAAGGGTTCATGTTACACTTGTTTCCACTCTTGGATTTTTCTCCTCAAGGCTAACACTCTTGCGTAGGTTTGATATCTTTCATTGAAGAGTTCTACCATTGTTGGCCAACATCAAATTGATTTGGGTTTTAGGAACCTATACCATACTTTTTCTTGGCCAACAAGTGTCATAGGAAAGAGCTTAAGTTTTTGCCACCCATTATCAATGTTGTTCCATCCACAAGCATCGTAGAAGGTTTGTAAATGTTATTGCAGATCTAAATCATAGCCTCCTGAAAATTTGGGAAAGTTATTTAAATCAAGCCTAGGTAGTTGGCTTTTCTTACAATGCCTGTGGGATATTCGAAGCCTCTTGTATATGCATTAGGCTCTTAGTGGCCAGCAAGGGTTCATCATCACTAGGTAGATTATGAGTTTATGAGTTGGGACGATGTTGTCTTTATTCATGTTGGCATTCCTGACTTTGCCCATGGGTTCAATTTTTATTTCTATGCTAACCCCTTGAAAGACAATCATCTATGTCATGACCTGACATTGAAGGAGCAGAGGAAGAGGAAGAACTGGAAGACTTGTCATGACTTTTATAAGTCTCCCAATCATTCCTAGATAAATCCTTATTAACTACTGAGATGGTCCTAGGCCTTACGGGCCCCCTCATTCCATGGGATGCCCCATCCTTACTAGGGGTATCTGAGTTGGATGACAAAAGTCCTTGAGTATCATTGTGGTGTCTATGAACATATAAAACTCATGCATAAGATTGAGTACTCCAAACTTTTTTATTGGTTCTCCAATGAATTGTATCGCTAGATGTTGCAATTATTTTTTTTGAAAGATATATCATTAATACTTGTTACAACGATCTTGTATGATGTAACTAATCTAAATAACTAGCACTGTCCCAGCAACAGCACCAATGATGAGTGGCGAGGTACCCCTACACTCAACCATATGAATATGAGCATTTCATGCATGATCTGGTCAAACTCTACAGATGACCTAGTTATGGTATCTAGATAGTTATTCACTAATCATAGTTCATTTTCTTTCCACCTAGATTAGTATTTACTTTGTCATGTATGGTTTAGCCTAGGGTGAGGTGTATGATGTGTTCCTAAACTAATGCTACCCCTAGAGGCAACGGAAAATAATCTTAGCTAAGCTAGGAGCAAAAGGGAGAGAGAGTTAAACTAAGAGGAGATAGGGGAAGAGAGTCTAAACTAGCCTAAGTGTGATGAGCATCCATTCCTTAATCATTCGTATACATCTTGGACCTCGTGCATGACTACCATTGGGATTACCAAGTGCATGGCCTAGGTATGTTACTAGGATACCAAGTAGTCACACTTAACTGCTCATGCTCATGATTGAGTCGTACTCATTCTACGTTTAATAGGATTTTAGGGTAAAGAGATATTAACTACAAAAGTAATAAATAATAATAACAATTAAATAATTAAACTAAGTGAATGTTGCAATGATGAAGTAATCTTGATCTTTATTTCTGGTCATGTGTGTGTCCAAGTACATCACACCCGAATAAAGGATGTCGTACAATTACAATCATTACACTACGGGCATGCACTAGGAGAAAGGGTTGAGAGGAAAAACTGACAAAAAGATCCTACTTTAACACTAGCTTCCTATTCTAAAACCTAGGCGAGGAGATAGGCCACGATATCAGGTATCCAACATCACATGGTTGGATCCAATATCACAGCCCTAATATCATGGACATGATATGAAGTGTCCGATATCGAGGCTCATCAGAACTGGTATCTTGTGCCTGATATCAGGGGTCTGATAACAGGGGTCTGATAACAGCACTAGGCAAACCATGATTCATCACTTAGGAACTACTATAAGCATAAAAATCATCGAATGGCTAGGATAAAAACCAAAATGAAACTATAATATATAACAAAAATACATCAAGCAAACTTACATGTTGGATGTTTGCTTGAATGTATCTAGGCACCTATTCCTTTGGCCACTCCTATGTTGGTATTGCCTCACCAAGCTTTAGGATGAGAGCATCCTCATGACATGCCACTGAAAGTGGTATGGTAACATCAATAGAGGTGGAAGGTCCTACAAAATAACAACCAAATTTTAGCATCAACATAAGCAAGTTTAATAACTATTCAAAGTAGTAGAACAATTATAACATTCATAACCATAAAAAACTAGAAGCTATACCCTTTATATTGACCATTCCTCTTCTTCTTAGGTGTGCTTTGAGCAGAGGCTCTAGCTACAAGGGTCTGATCCATGGAGTTATAGAAATCTACCCACTAGCTATGCATCATCCCTTCATCCTTACACTTCTTGTATATAAGGTTAAACCTTGTAGCGTAGGCATTAATGTCCCTTTAAATTGTTGATACATAATAGTTCTAATCTAAGGGCCCTTGGTGAATTTATCTTGGGTAGTTTTAGCCACTGTCAAAGTTTGATCATTGATGATCAAGCCTTGATCATTGACCTTGTACCTACAAGAAGGTAATAAGACCAATGAAGTTGAGAAAGGTAGGTTAACCAGTAAAGCTAGAAAAAACATAAAACACTATAACAACTATGCTTACCCAAGTAGATGATACACAGTGCCAAGTGAGTTCTAGAACAATTTGTGGATCCTATGCACCACCATCATAGTATTATCAACATTGTACTGCCTATACTTTTCCATCATCCAAATCTCTATAAGGTAATGTGGGTGAATGGTGTCGAATGATCCCCTTGATTTTCTAGGAGGAGGATTGTCAATGATAAACTTGATAATAAAGCTAGATGCTTGAGGCAACAAAGTCACCATTATGGCCTTAGCCACATTAGTAGACAAGTGTGGCCATAACATCACACTAAAGTTTTGAAGAATGTAGGCAAGGAATTCCCTTGTCCTAGGTTGGAACCACAGTGATAGCTTTCACAAAGGCATATTAAAAAGAGGGGTATTAGTCTTGGGATGACCAATGTAGCATAGAATGGCCACCAACTTCATGCTGATGAGAATGGACTTCAAATAGACCCTACATGGCCAAAACAAAAACATTATGATCGATTGAAATTTCTTAACAAATTTAGAAAAAACATACTAGTCAGAAGTGAAATTAGCCTCTATAAAAAGCTCTAAGGTGTTTATTTAAATTAGCTTAAGAAATTCCACAAGAAAGCATTATTACAACCTTGCATAACCTTACATTATGACCAATTGGAATTTCTTAACAAATTTAGAAAAAACATCCTAGTCAAAGGTAAAATTAGGCTCTATAAAAAGCTCTAAGGTGTCTATCTAAGTTGACTTTAGAAATCCCATAAATAGCTTCTTACTTCATAGCCTAAAATATTATAGCCAAAAATTCATAGCCAAAATTAAGCCTTAGTTTAAACCATGCATAAATTTAGAAAAAGCATTAAAATTTGGAAAAAGCATATAGCTACAGGAAAAGAATTCTTTCTAAAAATAGTAAAGTCTTTACTTTTCTTTAAAAACAAACTTAAAACATAAGTTTTACATTAATTTAACAAGAAAAACTACACATATCAATCACATCCATCCAAAATTTAACCTTATTCACATAATTTAGCAAAAAAAAATTCATTAAAAATTCATATGAGCTCCAATTTTAGTGATTTTACCATGGAAGGAATCATGAAATCATAAGCTTTGTAGCCATGATTGTTACAACCTGAAATACATAAGTCTTTTTACATGGAACATAAACAGATTACCAAGAAATCGTAGTTATTACCATAAATCCCCTTTCACACAGGGTTGGTAAAACATTTGCCAAATATTATTTTGAGCTTCAAATAAATTGATTCTACCAATATTTGAAAGAATAAATTAAGACCTATGTGCCCATGTTTGATAAAAATTCAAAACCCTTGTCATTTATGCAAAACAAATTCACCAACTTGGACAAGAATCTAAAAACAACAACATCCTCCTTTTGACATAGGTTTAGGAAAAAAATCATTTTAAATCCAATTAGAGTGATTCTACCTCCATGGGAAATCTAAATTCAAGATCTACCTATCCATAACCAAAAAATAGCCAAAACCCTTACCGTTTGCTTAGAAAAAAAATCATGAATTTACAAGAAAATCTAAAAATGACATAGGAACCTAACTACACATTTTTTAGGAAAATAGCCATAACTTAATCGTTTCAAAGAAAAATTGAATGAAATAAAAGCCATTAGAAATATTAAATGTAGGGCTATAGACCCAAAACATTAAATTTCAAAAATATCAAGCCGTTTTCCTAAGAAAAAATACACAACATTGCCTGCTTTTTCCTTGTAAAAAGCTAAAAAGCTAAAATCCAACTTAACATAGCCTTAAAGAAATAGCCAAAACAGCCAAAATAGATCATACCCATTAGAAAAAACACCAAAATAATGGTGTATTATTTTGTCAAAATTTAATTTTGACAAATACTTTTTCCTAGATTTGAGAAAATGGCCCTACCCCAAAATTTTGGAAAAAATGCATAAAAACAACAATCCTAATTTCAAAAATTGAATCTACTAAAGCCAAAACAATGAAATGATCATAGATCCATGTACGAACAACCAAAATAAGAAGGGGGCTTTCATTAGAATTTCATTTTACCCTTTCTGCCAATGTAGATCTATGAAAAATGGGCCCACACATGGCAAGAAAAACATGAAAAATAGTTAGAAATGAAATTAAAAATGTGTGGAATTGCCTACCTCAGAGTAGCAACAGATTAGGCCTAGGTAATCCTTATAGGTCCCTATCATGCTCATCTTCCTTTTGAGTCCTAGGATTCTAACTCTTTCCCCTACACTGCTTTGGCCCCATGGTAGGCTCAACGCTAGGAATGGTTTGAATCTATGAAAGAATGGGAGATCAACACAAACTAAAAGGAAGATGGGAGGCTCCCACACTAAATATTGGTGCTCTTTGCAACAAAAATATTTGCTACAGCTCTCCTCCAATGTGTTGTTGGTGTATAATGATAATTTTGATTGAAACTTGTGAAATTTCACAATAAAAACCACATCAAAGCCTAAAATGCCAACTTATAAACCCTAATTTCCCATTTAGTACATGATAACTCAAAGTCCACTAAAGTGCAAAGGAGAAGAAGTGCACTAAAATTCAAAATTTTAAATTTTTGGGTTTTGGGCCCCACCATACACCTTCCCTCTTAACCAAAAAACTACATCAATGCTAAGATCTTGCCACTTTTGAAACTTAAAACATAACCAAACCTTAACTCCCATGCATCCATGGAGGGGTTGTTATGCCCAACATGGATACATGCCTCCCATTTTACAAAACAATTAAAATATAACTATCTTACCATTTTTAGTAGCTACAACCAACCTTTTTAGACCCAAGCTTCCAAAAGAGGGTTGGACATTAACAAATCTAAAAAATTTTGGTTTCCACACTAAGGAAAAATTTCCCAACATGAAAGAGGGGGGCAACACTCATTCCAACCCCCAACACCCATCTAGCCGATGATCAACCCCCAATCTAGGGCAACATGACCTAGAACCCCTCTAAACATTGCTAGCAACCCCAAAACCTCACTAAACCTAGCCAAAACTAGTCAAAACCTTGGGATTTGATGTTTTCATGATAGGGGAGTCTTTGTCCAAAATGATCATCTCATCCCTAGCATAGATGGGTGGGGGGAAGCAAAAAATGACCTAAATTGACTACTTAGTGGCCATTGCCAAAAGCCTAATGACCCTTAAACCTTGGTGGAATCCTCTAGAGCATTCAAATGCCCAAAAAGCAGTCAAATACGATACAGTACTACCACCCCCTCTCATCTATGCTAGGGTCATCATGCCTACTATGGAACAAAGGGGGGGAGACTACATGATATACTTAGAAGCCTCCAAACTATTGAGTCTTGGCACCCAGTATTGATCATTGACATTAGCAACCCTGGAGGTTAACATGCATGGTCAATTGGGTGTCAAACTAGCCTAGATCTAACCTTCATGATTCTTTCACACTGAAGGAGACCTTTTCCATGCTATCCACTATGAAAACTAGGAGGGTCAGTGAGGAGTTCCAAAAATAAGAAAACAATAGCAAAATGTCATGAACTAACACCAGAACCATCATAGCCTTTCTAGATGTCACTAGAATGCCAAAAATCAATCCCCTAAGGTTTTTCCACACCAGGGAGGACCTCCTCCATGCTGAGCATTCTTTCCCAAGCATGGATGAAATGGGGGAAATCAAAACTCCTGAAATTTACCTGTAGTTTGACTTCTAGAAGCAACCTAGACCTTTTGGAAGTCACCTAAAACAAACCAAAATTACCTTCCTTGGATTCTCCATGTTGAGGAGGATTCCATCCACATTGAGCACACTATCCCTAGTGTGGATAGAAGGGGGGGGGGAGCTAGAAAACCTTCTCACATCCCTCAAAATAATTGAATTTTTATCTTAGACATTCATAACGAATACCAGCAACCCTATAGACACTCATGCATAGCCAAAATTGTCAAAAAAAGCCAAAAATTGTTCCCTCAAATCTTCCACATTGATTATGAAGGCCCTAGCATGGAAAAAGAAGGGAAATCCCAAAAACTATCTAATAGCCCTTGAAACAATCAAAATTTGACATCAAGTATCAATAATCAATACTAGCAATCTTAGAAGCCTACATGCATAGCCAGAAATGTCAAAAATTAGCAAAAAGTAATGTCTCCTAGTTCATCCATGGTGAGGGCTCCCTCTTCCATGTTGGGCAACATGGAAGAAAAGGGGGGAACTTTGGGGAAACTTCAAAATGTTCTCTAGACACCTCAGTGAAACACCCTACAACCTCAAAAACCCTAGTCCTCAACCCTAGCAAACTTGGAGGCACACATGCACGATCGATTGAGGCCAAAAGTAGCCTAGATCTAGGATGTATGGTTCTTCCATGTTTGGAATACCTTCCTCCATGTTTCACAGCATGGAAATTGAGGGGGACTAATTTGAAACTCACAATCACCTTAGCATAACATCAAATGACCTTACATGCATTCTAGAACCATGCTAGTAGCTATTGGAGCCCTCACACATTGAAAAATTTATGCCAAATGGTCAAAAAATGGTTCCCCAAAGTCTTACATTTTAAGCTTCCTAACCACAATGTGGAAAATGAGAGGAAGTTGAAAGAACACTTAGAAGTACTTAAAATTGTCATATTTTGACATGGAACCCTAACCCTTGGCCCTAGCAACTTCGGAAGTTGACATGCATAGTTGATTGTGATCCGAATTGGCTTATATATGATATTCTTGTCTCATCCATACTATAGAGGATCCCCTCCATGCTAGGTATTGTGTAAATAATGGAGGGAAGGTGCTTTTCCACTTTTGGTGGTAAGAGAACACTCATAGAAGCCAAGGATTTATGCTAGAGAAGCCCAAGAATTCATAGCCTTAATATTTTGTTCGTTTGACCTTTTTTTGATCTCCAAAATCCATTCCCTCCAATATTCCATGCTAGAGCAACTTCCCCAGTGTGGAAATAAAGGGGGAAGACTTTAGATGCCCTAGAACATCCTTCAAACATGTCCAAAATTAGCTAGAAAGTTGCAGAAAAATTATCTATAGCCCTAAAGGCCTAGGAACCTCATCAATGTGCTCCCAAATCACCTTGAATTCATAAAATAAGTTTTTCCCACCTTTCCCTTCTAAGGATACTATGCTCAACATGGCTAAAAAGGGAAAAGCCACTTCAACATATTTTGACACCCAAAACTACCTCAAATTGCCTCAACGAAGCTAGGGAATGCACAACTCCCTAATCTAGGTTCTAGCTACTTGTTTGACCATGTTTGACCCTGTTTTTACTTAAACCTTGGTTCTCCATGCTAAACCCTCTCTTTTCCATGCTAGTTAGTGTGGAAATAAGGGGGGAAGGCGTCAAAACCTACCTTTTAACCTTTATAGACCTCCTAAGTGCCTAATTTTGATAGATCTTGCCCTACGCTACCTTGGGAAGGTCCTAAGACTTCAATTTTATACCTCTAGATGCTCCAAAACCCATTTTTTCTAGTTTCCATGCTAAGGGTCCTTTCTTTCATGTTGACTAGCATGGAAATAAGGAGAGCCTAGCATGGAAGCCTCAAAACACTTGATTTTTGGATCAAAATTACTTAGAAATAGCTTTGACTGATGTCCAAACTCACTTAATACCCTTGTAGCCTTAAATCATGGCCAACTAAGGCCTAAAACTAGCAAAATCTAACCCTTTTTTGATCTACATTAGCCAAATTTCACTGTATGCAGCCTATTTTGCTTGATTTTTTGCCTTCTTACATAGTGTTTTGGCTTGCTTTGGACTTGTGATACACTGTTGATTTTGTTGACCTTCTATAGCCTTTATACAACCTTATATGTTCTTTATTTGTCCTATTATCACCTTATTTACCTTCTTTGGCTTTTGAATGATATCAAATACTGGGATTTGACATTTCCTGACCATTGTTTGATACCATGTGATCATGACCTACTAATACTTTAAATTGGCATCATAGTCCACCAAGACTCTAAACTAGCATCATGGCTCACTAAGTCCTAAACCTAGTAAAATTGTAATCTTAGTTGACCATTTTTAGCCTTGTTGTTTATATTTCCCCTTGTTTGGACTTTGTTTGACCTTTATGATACTTTATTGAATTGTCCTATCTCATTGATGACCTTGGATAGCCTTGTTTACATTAGATTTACATGTATTTGCATAATTTGATAGAATTTTAGCATTATTTATTCACCTTTACCCAAGAGCCAGTTAATATGCTTTTGGTTGATATCTAGGATCAAAGTATGAGTACCTGGGAGAAAATTAGTTTGCCTTTGTATCTACATGGACCTCACAGTGATGTTGAATAGTGTATCAACCCTAATTGACTGGATCTTAAGCTTGAGAGTCTTGTGGACCACATAACCTTAATAGAGAAACCTCTAGAATGACCTAAAAACCTAGTCAAAACCCTTTACCTAGAGGCAGGTAACATAACCAAAGACTCTATAGTTGAGATTCTTGTCACAACATAGAGTGGTGAGGAGAAAACCTTTAAACTAAGTTTCTCGTTGGAACCTCAATATGCTCAGCACATCACCAAGGTCCTACAAAGAGAGATTAAGTCATTTTCTTGGTCATATGAAGACATGCTAGGCCTAGACCCATGTTTAGTCTAGCATAACATCATACTAGATCCTAGTATTAGATCAGTTAAGCAGAAAGTGCACAAAACTAGACCTAATTTGTCCCTGGAATTTCATGATGAGATCTCAAACCTTTAGCAAGCTAGTTTCATTAGGGTTGTCGACTCTGTGGAATGGATGCTCAACATAGTGGTAGTCCCTAAGAAAAATGGGAGTATCTGTATTTGCATTTATTTTTGACACCTAAATAAAGTGACCATTAAGGATGACTTCTCTTTACCTAGTATTGATTAACTTATCGATACTATGGCTAGACATGCCTTGTTGTCCTTTATGGATGGATTCTTGGGATATAACCAAATTAGGATCAACATAGAGCACCAAATTAGCATGACCTTTATGGCCCCATGGGTTAGCCTTTGCTATACTATGATATCATTTGACCTTAAAATTTCTAGAGTGACCTATCAATGAGCCATGACCTTTATATTCAATGATTACATGTTAGGATTACTTAATAATTATGTAGATGATATAGCCATTAAGTCCAAAGTGGTCAATGATCATGCTAATGACATAGAACTTATGCTTAAATGATGCCTCAAATATGAGCTTAGGCTAAATCCCAAGAAATGTGTCTTTGATGTCAAGATCAGTAAGATGCTTGGCTTTGTAGTATCTAAAGTGATGATACATGTTGATCTTGATAAGTCTAAGGTTATATCCAAATTAGCATAACCTACCAACCTTAAGGAGTTTCAAGGATTACAAGATAGGTTACAGTTTATTTGTAGGTTTATTACTAAACTTACTGATAAGTGACAACTCATGCAACACTTACTTAAGAAAGGGGTTCACTATGAGTGAATGACTTAATGCCAAGAGACATTTAAAAACCTTAAGCAAGAGTTGGTATGACTACTAACAGTCTATCCTCCACAAGAGGGTAAACTATTTTACATCTACCTTGCTATCTTAGATATATCCATTACCTCTCTACTTTTCAAAAATGTGATGATGAAGTAGAAATATATGTATACTACCTTATCCATGTATAAGTTATTCACAAGACCTAATACACTAAAGTGGAGAAGTATTGTCTAGCACTAGTCTTGTCTTTGAAGAAATGCAAATAGTAGCTCTTTAGAAGCCAAGTCAACGTCATTTGCAAGGACAACACACTTAGATTCATAATGATCAACATTTATGAAAGTAGTTGTATAGTCCGATGAAAATCCATAATCGTAGGTTTTGACCTTCATTACATCTCTTAGTCCTCATCGAAAGGTCAAGCTATAGTTCTACAACTCACAGTTTCACGTATTGATGACCAAGCAACCATAGATCTCGAATTCCTTGATGAGCATATTAACACAATTATCCAAGTACCCAAGGGTTATGAGTTGGTCATGCACTTTAAAAAAGCTTCAATTGCCCATGGGGATAGTGTTGCTACCATCATAACATTCCCATCTAGTGAGATCCGACCCTTCACCTATTATTTTGGGTTCCCATGTACCAACAATGTAACAGAGTACAAGGGTTTAATCAGAGGGATGGTGGTAGCTTGTGACTTAGGAATTAGATTCTTAGCAATCAAAGGCAATTCACAAGTTGTGGTTAACCAAGTAACCAAAGTCTATGCATGTAAAGCCAAACACTTACAATCAAACTGTGACATAGGAAAACAATTGTTATAATAATTTATAGACATTGATATCCAACACATAACCCAAAATGAGAATGTCATAGCTAACGTAATCACAACATTAGCCCTTAGTGTGATGTTAGAGTTATTTAGTAAGTTGTCCACTTTAACCATGGACTGTGCTACTCCTGTCACATAGAACACTAAGCATACCTTTATGGCCATCATTTATACTACTCCTTCCATAGAATGGTATGATGATATCAAATTTTACCTTATGCATGGTAAATCCTCACAATGCCTAAGTACTAGTCAAAAGGATGCCATATGAAAGTGATCAAAGCAATATTTCATTATAGGTGATAACACATTAAGTCGAAAACCCTATGATGGCATACTCCTAAAGTAATCAGGTAAAATTGAAGCTAGAAAAATCTTAGAGGAGGTTCACAAGGATGCTTGTGGAGGACATATAGGACCAAGAGCTATGATCACTAACATTAGATGGTTAGGCTACTATTGGCTGCATATGAAAAATCATTGCCTGCAAAAGGTTTAGTGTGAAACATGCCAATGATATAACAACCTTATACATGTACCACCAACTAAGTTTCATACCACTCAAATAACATGTCCATTTCAATAATGGGCATTGGATATCATTGGGTCCATAATTCCTAAGTCTTCTACAAGACATAGCTTCATCATCACTGCAACTAAATAATTTACAAAGTGGATTAAGTCTATTCCCCTAAGGTAGACTACATCTAAGTAGGTCTACAAATTCATCCTAGATAACATTATAGCTTGCTTTGGCATACCCATGATCATAGTTACAAACAATGGACTATAATTTAGCATCTAAGAAACAAAAGATTTCTTCCATGACCTAGGAATTAAGCATTCTTTCTTATTTCATTATTATCCTTAAGCCAATGGACAAGCAAAAGCAAGCAACAAGGCCATCATCAACTTACTTTAAAAGATGCTCAACAATAACAAGTGCAAATGGCATGAGTAGCTTGTTCATGCATTATGGCCATATAGAACAACCTATTGCATGACAATTAAACAAAGAGTTGCAGACAATAGCCCTAGACTCAATGAAGGAGTAACATATGTAAGTAGTTGCTCACATTGGATACTATCAAGAGAGGTAGAAGTGGTAGCATCATCATAAATTGACAATGTGTAAGATCAAGAAGGGTGACCTAGTCCTTAAAATTGTCTATGAGCATGCGGACAAATTCTCAACAAACTAGGAAGGACTCTTCCTTGTCACCAAAGCCT
The DNA here is from genome assembly GCA_015680685.1 of Gnetum montanum. Taxonomy (NCBI): domain Eukaryota; kingdom Viridiplantae; phylum Streptophyta; class Gnetopsida; order Gnetales; family Gnetaceae; genus Gnetum; species Gnetum montanum. The sequence goes on along the minus strand of MNCI01037150.1, from coordinate 1,343,337 downwards.
ATGGTAAGGGAGCATTTATGATAGCTAACATGGATGGGAAAGAGTTGGCCAACTTGGTTAATCATTCCTATCTAAAGTGATAATACATGTAGTCAACAAATCATTGGCAAGTGAACCTATTTTCAACAGTTTGCTGTAACCTTAAACTAGTAACACAACTTGTCAAGGAATAAAACTACTACCATGGCTTGCTATGACCTTAAACTAGTAGCATTAGTAACCTAGATTGCTTGGTTTTATCATTCCATATGGCCTATATGCATTGTAGCATTATAATATGCACTGGTGTTTTGTATTCCTGTTAATGCCTCTCAAGTCAATCCTTCAAACACCAACAAAGAGGGACCATTGAAACACCACAAAAAATTTGCATCTTGTAGCCAATTTTCATCATGTACCTTTCACCGCATGAAACCTAAGGTAAAACTTCATTGTAAATGTGAAGATTGTAACCCATGAAGGACAATTTCACATATTTCATACTTTTGGGGCTAAACAATGCTTCATAAGTGGTCAAAGCCTCATTTCCACCTAGTGTCTATATTTTCATTGGAGGGGGGGGGGGGTGTTGGAAGGGGTAGGGGACTCAAAATTACCTTTCTAAAATGCCAAAAAAATGCAATTTGATGGGTTTTATGGGGTGTATGCATTTTTCTATGCTGGAAAAACTTTAGGGAGGGTAAATCTCATCTACCCCCAATGTAGAGGAGCAGGCATTTTCCCCTCACCTTGGAAACTTTTTCCCCCAGTGTAGAAACTACATGCCCCTAGCAGGGAAGCCACAAAAGCAAGATTTCAACACTCCATGCACTCCAACATTGGCCAACCACTCCAGCAAGAATGGCAAAAGACTCAGCATGGAAGATTTATAATTTAGTTCATCTATTATATTAAAAATTATCCAAGTTTCAATTTTCCTAAATTCTATGTATTTTCATATCAATATGATTTCATGATAAGAAAGATAACTAATTCCAAGTTTGGTACTAAATCTTGTGTTGCAAAATATTTTTAATTTTCATGGATTTTTGTTTCCATACATCCTATTTTGGAACTATGAAATTTTATTCCTTCTGCATTGCAATAAGAAGATATAAACATAGAAGTCATAGATTGTTTGGAACAAATATGTTAATATTATGGATAGTGTTAAAGATAAGCTCTCTGTGTAGCTTGATGTGTGGAANAAAATATTTGGTTAAAGATTAGAACTTAATCTAGCCTAATTTAATTATCCAATATAATCTTCCCCTTTTGGTAGTAGCGGTGGTTAATTTTATCTTGCATCCGATAATTAGAATTCGGAATAACCAGAAATACGAGCCCAAAGGCGAAGCCACCGGTCCTGCAACTAATTCAAAATATCTTCTTTGATCGAAGATGTTCCAGCAACTGCCTTCAAGGAAGAAGACTCTACCGCCGTATCAGGAAACGTCGTTGTGTGTTCCGTCTAGATCAGCAACTGCCTGCAAGTTTTGATGTTACGGTTTGAAAATTTTGGCTCTGCACTTTCGGTTGTCCTTCCATCGCGGTGGCCTACGCTCAGATCGGCGAGCAAAAAGGCAACGATTTCAACGGCAAAGGCCAGATTGGTTTGAGGCCCGCGGAAGATGCAACAATATCGGCAGTAACAATGGTGGTTGTGAATGGTTCTCAACGCTAAGGGTTTCGGGTCTCTGTCCAGTGCCTATTTTAAATTTCTGTCAGTTGGAGCCATAAAAATGTTGACTAATCGGCAATACTGCAAAGTTATTTTAGGTTTTCAATTAGGGATAGGGCTTTCAGCTTGCGATAGCTCTTGATTCAACAACATCTCCATGATTGCTCGCAATTTTTTTTTCGATGCTGAGCTGAATGACTGATAATTTTTGGGGCGG
>MNCI01037150.1:1300227-1314328 GCA_015680685.1 Gnetum montanum | reverse complement strand
TTAGTTAGAGTTAGCTTAGTTTCTCAACCCTTTCCTCTGATAGCATAGGAGATAAGCCAAAAATACCAAAAAAATCACATACCTCAGACTTGCTTAACCATACACCGTGACACTTACAAGCAAGCCGAGGAAGACAACGAATGATTAACCCCAAGTGTTTCTTGTGGCGTTAAGGCATTTAGTTTGCAGAGTTCGACCAGATCGTGTGTGTACGCTTGTATTCGTATGGTTGAGTGTAGGGGTACCTCACCACTCATCAGTTGGATTTGGGATTGGAGTACTGATGGATGGTGGCCCTTATGTACAATCAGAGGACAGTGGTTAAGACAAGGAAGGTGGTGCACTAGATTGGCCTTGTGCTAGCTTAGATGATACGGTGGGTCCATGCATGCTCTACTTTGTCTTAAGACCTTTCCTCTAGAAGGGACATTTCCTATGTTACAGTTGAGACCCATTGGTATCAACATGTCTATCCACTTGCACAACATTCATTTGTTGATATTGTGGTGCTAAACCTTCTTGAGTTGCTAGCAATGATGTATAAGAAGATGGATTATGAGAATATCAAGGGTAGGTTGGAGGGAAAGAGGCGTGAGGTGGTGATCCATCAAGGGATGTCATGGATTGATGGTACTTAGGAGAGTGGTAGTGATGATTAGAAGTAGAGGATGTAGAACTTGTTGGAGAAACATGATGTTGAACATAATATCCTTGCAGTTTTGATAGATATGGCTGATTTGGTGGTGGCCTTCCCCATGCCTATGATTGTTGCCACTATGGTTGATGACCATGTTGAGGATAGTAATGGCTCCTCTTATGATGGTATGATTGGTTGTGGGACTGTCTATAATTACCTTGTGGAAGAGGAATCTCCTAGGCATGTGCTTTTGCACAAACTTCAAATTTAAGGCACTTGCCCAATACTCCCATAGATGCAACAAGACTGGGCAATGGCCCTTTAGATGGTCATATATGTAAATGTCGCATCCATTATCTTTGTCTTTGGTTGAGTTTATAGCCTCACTTCCTTTAGCCATTTTTCCATTTGCTTCAAGGAGTGTTCTTAATTGTTTCTTGGTTCTGTATCCTTTATTTAGTGTGATCGCCTGGCCTATTTTGCCTGATTCTCTCCTTCACTGTCTTAATGAGAGTTGTAAAATTTTCATATATCCACTTGAATATCCTATTAAACTTTGCTTCAAGTTCATTAATGGATTTCTGTATCAGCAAGGTCTGTTGTGGAATCACCTTATAGAGAGTAGTTTTATTCTCCTTACCATAGATCTAGACCTCCTTTTATTGAAGAGTTGGATCCCATTGATATTTCTTGACATTCCCCCATTTGCATATCTCTCCTTCTTTTTCCACATTCTTGATTAGCTCTTAGATCTAATGGGCATGGAGCTTGTATAATTGCCCTAGGGCATAGATCCCAAGGGTCTCTCTTGTTTCATTATGAAGCCCATCTATGATGTGGAAAGGTTACCTTTCCTTGGAGAAACCATGGCTTGTGCATCTATTTAGTAAGACATAGTATCTATTTAAGGCCATGTCCAAGGGTTCACATTGTTTTTACTTCCACTCTTGGATTATCTCCTCAAATTGGACACTCTTGCATAGGTTTAGTATTTCTCGTTGAATAGCTCTAGCATTGTCAACTATTGTCAAATTGCATTTGATCTCAATGATCTTTACCACACTTTGGCTCTATCAATTAGTGTCCTAGGAAAGAGCTTAAGCTTTTGCCATCCACTTTCAATGTTGTAGGAAGCATACGCATCATGGAAGACTTGTAAATTATGTTGCGGATCTGAATCATAGCCTCTTGCAAATTTAGGAATAATATTCATGTCAAGCTTAGGTATGTGACACTTTTTTCGATGCTTGCGAGATATCTTAATGACATCTATGATATGCATTAGGCTCTTAGTGAGCAATAAGGGTTCATCATTATCAAACTACTTGTGAGGGAAATGCCTATCTCTATTCGTTTGATTGTGATGATGTTATCTTTGACCTTTCTCGTGGGTTTCATTTCGTTATGTAGCCTGAACCTTTAGTGGAGCTCTATCTCTATACCTATGTTCATCTTCATCAAAAATAGACATTGAAGGGAAATAGAAAGCTGAGGAACTAGAAGAATTGCCATGGCTTCTATGGTTTTCTTTAGGATCCTTTGACTTATCATTTCTTAGTTTTGAGGAGGTCTTAGGCCTTGAGGCCTCCCCTAGTTCAGAACCTATGTCATCTCCTCCAAGATTATTTGACTTAGGTGAATGTAGTCTTTGAGTATCATTAGGGTGGTCATGATCATAAGAAACCCTTGCATAAGGTTGGTCACTCCAATTTGCTTCATTGTATATCTCATTGGTTCTCCAATGAATGTGTTCGCTAGAAATTAATCAAACGCTAAAGCACCATACTTGAACTCAATGATAAATATTAAACTTATCCACAAGTATCCAACCTAAGAAAAATAATCTAGGGATGAAAGAAAGGAACTCATGAGACCCTCGATGCAGGAATGGGCAGATACTATTCACTGTTGCACAGATGTTCAAGCCACAGATTTTCACCAAGGGAATAACTTAGGCACATTGTAGATGGGCTGCAAAGAAAAACTAGATAGACTCTTAGGTTTTATGCCCAAGGAAGGTTATTAGAAATGACCGCTCATCACATTCAAATGCTAATTAACCAGGTAGCAAAGGAGGAAGATGAGCTACAAAAAAGGGAATCAACTAAGGAGTATAATAAAGATCCATCAATTAGAAAAAGAGATGTGCATATATGCGACAAGAAAGAGGATGAAACCTTGGAGGATGTTATTCAACAAAAGACTCTACCCATTCAAAAATTAGTCAATGATATAGTAGCTAAGGTAGAGAAAGTCTAGGATTTAGTGGATGAAAAATTTGCTATAGCCCTAGAGATTGTGTAAGAAAAGACTAAACAAGTACTTAATAGGGGTAAGGAAAGGAAGAAGAAAAGAGATCATGGACATGAAACTTATAAGACCAAAGGAAAATTTGCTATTGTTGAAGGTACACTGACTCCAGTTTAGAGGAAAAGAAAGGATGCAATGTGTGCTAGTATGAAGATCCTAAGGGATGTTGTCCTGTTATGGCCCTCTTGCAAGAATCTAGGGTATATGCACTTAATCCAAGATTTGTTAAAAGGTAGATTCCCAAAAGACTTTCTTATCCTCAAGGTAATATTAGACAACCTTTCTAGTCAACATATTACCTAAGCAAAGCCTACGCTCAACCACAAGAGTAATATTAGCAATAGTGGTAGTAACTATAGACATGGGCAATGCGACTGCCAAGGTGATAATATCCATATAAGTAACCAGATTACATTCAGTGTCCAATATCTCTCAAAAACACATCAATGCAAACATCTTATCCTTATTATCCACTAGAATACTACAAAGCCACTACTCCAAGGATGGAGCATCATCCTTATGCACATTTAATAGTAGCTGGCCTATCAAATCCCCCTTTCAATCCTATGCCACCAATTCCACCACCCACGATGTAAGGGGAACTTCCATCATAACCATAGTAGAGAAAAGCTATAAGGGTAATAAATATACACGTAGAGGATCTTACTAGTAATACTAGGGGCCAAACACAGAAATAATTTCTTTTTAGCATGAATCTAGAAAAAGTTGGTGGAATTATAGCTTTATCAAGACCAACCACTCTTGCATTAGATCCACCTACCAACAATAAGCTTCCATTATCATCAAACCCAAACATATAAATTGTCATGCTTACAAAAATCATTACAAATTGGATTAAGGTAGGGCCACTCCTAAGAAGAGAATTGACCAAGGAATTCCTTTGATTTTATCTATGATTAGCTAGAAATCTACCATGTAAAGCTCTATTAGACTTAGGTTCTAGGGTAAATTTGATCTCTTACGAAACATATCAAGAATGAAACCTTTCACCATTGAAAGAGTGCAACATCAAGTTGGAGCTTGCATATCAATTTATCACTATTCCTTTAAGACAAATAGATGATGTAGTGACCACTATCAATGGGTGGTCTTATCCAACAGACTTTCTAGTAATCAATGTGAAAGATGCTGATAAGGAAATTCCAATAATCATGGGGAGGGCATGGATTAGCACAATCAATGCCAAGTAAAGTATGAGGGATCTATCTATTGAGATCTCTAAGGAAGACATGCATGGATGCATATACACACAACAAATTCCATGCATTACTACTAAAAGTAAAGGGTGCAATCATGGACCAACTTACTAGAATATCAACACAGTCTCCATACCAGTCCACTACAATAGTGACAAGCAAATGTGTGCAAAAGAAAGAGTAGGAACCACTAAACTATAAGACACCTTGTGGCCAATAACTAAGAACCAAAAATTTTCTAAAATTTGCATGGAAACATCTAAACCACTTACTAATTCCCAATTTAAGAAAATGACTCCAACTAAGGACCCAAAAATAAAAATATGAAACTATGACCATACATTAGTAGGAAAAGAAAATAGGAACATAGCTAATCATAACTCCACTACCATCAAAATTACATTCAAAAATAATAAAAAATTTAAATCAATAAAGATGGTAAGTGAACCACCTAGAGTGTATGAACCAAGAAATCTAGCAAGAATTTTCCAAACACTCACCCATGAGTTCAATCATGGGGGAGATGTCTATCTTTGATTCCAGAATGCATAAGTGATTTTCTAATTTTTTTTCTTTTACAATTATTTTCACTATTTTACATTCTTTGATACAATTCTTCAATTCTTTTATAATTTCACATTATTTTCATTTTACACATTCTTTGACATTTTCTTATTCTTGTACACTTTTTCATTCCTTACCTTTTTTATATTCTTTTACAATTTTCAGTTCTTTAACACTTTCCATTCCTTAACATTTACTTTGGCTTCAAATCCTTCGTAAATAATTTTGATTACTAATATGACACATTACAAATAAAGGCAAGATGTAGTCTAGTAAGGTGAAGATTTCTCTATGTTATCAAGTCATAAGGGACTGATTATTTGAACAATGAGCCCATGCCATCCATCCATCCATTGCATTAATAAGAGGTTCTTACCATGGCTATAATGACATTCTTTTCCATCATAGAACTAAGAATAAACTTGTGATCATTATGCCTAGACCGAAAAGTGAAAAACCAAGTGAGAATGAAAAGGGTGTGAGATCAAGGGGATTTGTGAATTCTTTTGGATTACTATTGTGAGTTCTATCATGTTGCTAAAGTTGTATTATATTCTTATAGATCTAAGGAAAACTGGAAGTAAGAGTAAAATAAGTGCTACCTTAAAAGGCTAACACATATAACAAAAATAATAAAAGAGCACAAAATAAATTTCTAGGGGTTCCACTGGAAAGACATGTTACCCATGCTTGAAGGTAGGAAGCTTCTCAGAAATCTAAAAATAACAACAAAGTGCAATGAATAAAAATCCTTCCTTGGACAATATGCCAAGTGACGATACTCTTGGCAACATTGATAGTCTTACAATTGCAATTACAAGAGATGAAACAATGCAATGTCACTGGAATGTGGTGTGGACTTAGTTTCAATCTTAAACAGAAAGGCTAGTGATTACTTTAACCACTAATAAAACATAAGAATTCATTATGCCTATGGTAAAACACCCCACATCTCAATTTCTACAATCCTTTCTAAGTCCATCTCATCCCACTGTTTGAATAGTCATAACTTATGATTGAGTAACATAGCATTATTTTTCCCATTTGGTGGTACTAAAATGTGTGTTTTTCTAAACACATATGTGTTACATTCAACTCCTTAAGTGCCTAAGGACACTTCTAGGTGTCATTATACAAGGGCATTAAGGGCTAGAGCCTGCTTTGGGGAGGACCCACTTGTTTAACTATTGTATCTTATACCTACCAAGTAATTTCACATCATCTTGAACCTTCCAACATCCCAAAACATCAATAAACACTTCCCATATCATCTAAACTATTTGTTCTAATCACCTAAATCCATTACAATTCTTACCATCTTATGCATTTTTGTAGCACGAGATTCCTTCTTTATGAACTTTCAATGACAAATTTTTGATAAAAATATGCATATCTCCATCATCTAAACTCACTGAGTAACCTTTACACCTTTCAAACATTAAGAAGAATCATTTTTCTCCTCAGAACTTCATGAAAACTGAAAACTTTTGGGTTTTGATATTGGGTCCACACCAATGTTAGGTCCTCAATATAGGGGTGTACAAAACCTATATATACATGGGAACTTAGCTAATTTCTTCATCATTTTTCATTTGCACACAAGGGAGATTTTTCAAATTTTCTTCTCTCCTCTGAGCTCTAACCTCTTAGCTTTCCCAAGATATAAATTAACTATTAGAGCTTCAATTTTCATGCTTTTCGAACCTATTTGATCACAAAGTGCTCATATTAGTTGTGGGAGGGGGTGCTAGGGAGGAAAATCTAAGCTAATTTTTTGAAAAATTCTAACACCTCGGAAGGTATTTTAAGGGTAAATAGGAAGTGAAAGTTGAAATTTTTAAAGAACAATCAATCATATTAATGCCCAAACACTTAAATAGTGCTCTTAAGGAACCATAACCATAATTATGACCTATGCATAAGGACCAAATGAACAACTGTCAAGGGTTATAAGGAAATTAACACATACAGGGTAACTTTTTGCAAAAACTTTTCTAACTCTACAATCCTAACAACTAAGAACTTGATCTAACTAAAAGTATGAGAAAGGAAGGAAGTTATAAAAAATTAGAGAACACCTTCTAATGATCCCCAATTTCTTAATGATTATATATGGCCCTCAAGAGAGGAGAACATGGAAGACCCTCACAAGGTGCAAGCAAATGACCAAAAAGCCTAGGTAAAGGCTGAACTAGAGGACAAGAACCAGATCATGTGGAGAGAAAAGCTTGATCATTCAGCATTCATCAAGAAACTCCTACTACAAGACAATTAACCCAAGGAGAGGTAGAAGAACCACAAGTCCAAGGACAACACCTCATGTTGTCACAAGATTGCCCCCAATCTATTCAAGAGAGATCCATCTTGATCACAGTCAATATGGAGATGAACTTTGGTCCATTCATGAAATTTATTCCTAAAGTATTAAGGACGTAAATCTAAGTGTCACTGCTATGGCCTACAATTTCCAACAATGGTGAATGGTACCTTGGGAAAACCTATTAGTTATGGCACAAAAAAGAAGAGGATACCATAGTTAACATTGGAGTGGTCTCAATTTCATCATTAATCAAGGCAATCATATTAGTGCTCAACATACCTAATGAAGGGACAAGGGTAGCACATCTATCCACCTGATAGGATCCTGAAACTAGAAAACTATAGCTAAATGAACATATGAAAAAGAAGATAAGGGCTATAATGAGCTAACTCTAGAGAAAAGAATATACTTCAAAATTGGCACCTATCACTTGTTCTCGACAAAAGGACTCAACAAACTATCTACTTATGCAGCTAGAGGAAGTGCGATCCTGATGGGAAAACATAATGCTGACCTTGCACAACTATATTTTATGGAAATTCAAAGGTAATTTGAAGACAGGAAGGCAAAAAAACCAACACTTACATTCCCTTACGTTATCAGAAAGCTATGCAAGTGAGCCAGAATCCTAGGATACACCAATGACATCCCCAAAAGAGCCCAAAATACTTCATATGTTGAATTAATCAAACTAACATCACCCAAAAATGATCATGGTGAAGAGTAATAAGATTAAGAACAAGAGTAAGAGAAATAATAGAAGCAAGAACAATAGTAGTAGCAACAACAGTAAGAGGAACAACAGCAGCAATAAGAACAACAACAACAAAAGCCCCACCACTGCTACTACAAGATTATAGGCCATCGATGAGTCATTGGCAACAAATTGTAGAAACCATTAGCTAGGGAATAAGGGAGGAGGCCAATATTTACATAGTTATTAACAATGCCATATGGTCCATAGTTTCAATAGATCAAAAAAGTGGATAGATCTCATTGTAGTTAAGAGGAGAGCCACAGTGGTCACAATAGATCTCTGGGAACACTGCATCATTCCAAGTGGTGCTAGAGACTAAAGAAAGATCCACAATAGTGGTAATGAAACACAAAGATGTAGCATAAGTAGTAGAGCTAATCAGTAATCACATTAAGGAATCTTTCAATGTAATTATTGTACCACTAGAAGTTCTAACTAGAGCCAAAGATGCTCAAATGTTAGCCAAAACTTCAATGACTCTTGCTGATCATGAAGATTTTCTTAATAGACTACTACAAATTGAGCAAGTCATTATAATACTTTTCAACATCCTAAGTAATATCGCTGCAATACACTCTAAGATCATAGCTACTAAAGGAAAACTAGTCATAGCAGAGACAAGTGTAGAGCATGTAGAAGTAGAAATTCTGAGATTACAAGAAGAGCTCTAGCCTTGAGAGCTAAACCTAGAGATCCTACATAATTCATTGCACTTGACTAGATAGAATAGTTTAGAACTGAGCAGATGAACTGACTGATTGAGAAAAATAAACAGATGGAAACAAAGAAGGAGAAAGTAGTATGGAATGCCTCCATAGTAGAAGCACAAAGGAACACACATCTTAAGGCACTTACCATAGTCCAAGAAGAAAATAAATAACTTGCTGCTAATAATATGAGGCTAACCACTATGGAAAAGTAGAAAAACATTTTGGAGGAGAGAATCCACTAGTTAAAGGAGCAACTAGTGAGGGTCGACCAAGACATGAGCCACCTCGTAAGAGAAAATAGAATCCTCTCAATAGAGAAGGTACACGCCATCCATCAAAAGTTAGCCATTGAAATAAGTGCATGGCAAAATGAGGTGAAGAAACACGAAAGGTTTAAGGAACATTTCTATGATCAGGTGGGCATGCACAAGCATATCAGTGAAAAAAAAATCAAGATGACAAAGGCCAGAATTAGCCCTATTTCAACACAAAATCCTAACTAGCAACCCATTCTTGATAGTTACACCTTCATCCATCAAGTTGAAGTGAAAAACAAAGACTTGTAGATTGATGACCTAAAAGAGTACATGGAGTTAGCTAACCTTCGTTATGCTAACTTAGCCATGTTCACAATTGGAAGGCCTAGGAATGAGTTAGAACAAAAAGTAGTAGCCACATATGCTCTGTATGAGAAAGAGTTTGTGGATTGTAAGGATGCTTTGCAGGAACTTCAAGTGGCAAACTATAAACTAGAAGTAGTAAAGGCTAGCTACCAAGGGTAGAAAGATGTAGCAACAAACCTAGCTAGAAGATTGATTAATTACCATGAACTATGAGAAAAGGCTAGAGCATTTGAAGAGGAGAGGAGGCAATTTGTAACTTAGTATGTCAAGGAAAATTAGATGTTTCCGTAGCTACCATGCCCATGGTATGTACCCACTCCATCACATATTGCACAATAAGCATGAATCGTGCATGACCCAAGAATAGAAGAGGAGAAACTTTAGGCACTCCTAAATTGATACAAATTCCAAAAGCTTGATGATAAGGGGAAGAAACTGATGAAGAAGCCACCACCACTAGGAACTACATAAGGCTACATCAAGCTTTCCCAAATTTTGTTCTTTTGTTAAAGTTATCATGTCATGACTTGTGCATTTTTTGTAAAACACCACTGTAGCATAAAGTGTCTTGTAAATAATGCCATGTAAATCTACCTCCCAATTTTGTAAGGAACTCCATCCTTATTTTGTTTTAACTCAAGAAATAGTTTTCAATCAATCATGAGGGTATGATAAATCAACTTTTTTGTTGGCTATGATATCGAGCATATGATATTAGAGTTGTGATATTGGATCCTCGATATCAGGGCACAAGCTACAATGTCAAATATCCAATATCATGGACAAATCTAGGCCTATAAATATGACACTTAGGTGCATGGTCCAATAACAATTTCATTCCAACCTTAGCAAAACTCTATCAATTTGTTTTTTTTATTTTAGTACTTAGCACCTAGTAGTTGTTGCCTACAGTGTGATCTTAAGTGATTACTCAAAGTCTTTATTCAAGTGGAATGTACTTGGACACATTTCATGATTGAAAATAAAGATCAAGATTACTTTGCATCATTACAACATCACTTAGATTTCTTTACTGCTTACTTAGACTAATGTTTACTATTTTGACTTAGTATAATGTTTAGTGTTTCCATAGTTATTGATTTACTTTCTATTCACCTTACTATCACTGTTGTTAGGAAAAAAGAGTACAACTGATCTTGAGCACTTAAGTTTAATCACTTGGTACACCCATTAGTGAAGTACTTGGCAATTCTAGTAGTAACTACATGATGTCCAAGGTGTGAATGAAAGATCAAGACCAGATTCTTAGCACCATAGGCTAGATTAGATTCTTTGTTGCTTTAGTTAAAACTAGATTTAGAATTATTTTTACTTTTTATAATGAATACTAGGAGAATGGCCCACAACATCAACATATATATGCCTCACTAAGAGCTAAACCATACACATCGATTATACTAACTCCACATGGGAAGAAAACGGTCACGAACTTTAACTAATTACTAGCATATTCACATTACTTTGTCCATGGATTACGATTGGGCTATGCGTGAACACTTGTATCTTGTATGGTTGGATGGTGGATTACTTCATTGCTCATCAATTAAGTACTCTAAGGAAATCTCTAGTGTGGTTACAAGTAGTGATAAACTTATCTTCTTTCTACTACTTTTCTTATTCTTGATGTTACTGCTCAAGTAGCTTTTTTCGTTGTTGCAGTAGCTCTTGTTACTACTACTCAAGTAGCTCCTGCTACGTTTTCTTATTGGCTTTGATTCTTTCAATCTTGATCTTCCTAGCTCCTTAAACTCTCATATATTCAACACTGTTAAGTGGAAATCTTTCATTAGGTAGAACTTCTTCAAGGTTTTCTAGCATCTAAGAGAAATACTTCTTTCATCAAAGTTCTGTATTCTTCTAGAAAATCCCTAGAGAAAGAACAATTTCTACTATCCATCCATCTGCAGGCTTCTATAGTAGGCCAATTACAAGAAAATGTTGGAAGCTGCATCGACAAGCTTCTTCTTAACTACCCTTGTGCCTCATCTTTAGCTTGATGTACTTCTTTCTCTGAAGCTCTTTGATATACAACATCTATATCATTAGACTGATGCACTTTCCTAGTCTTTGTAGCTAAGTAGATTCTTGTTGGAGTGAATGGATGATCACATTATTCTTTATATCTCTTGGTCATTCCCTTGAGATGTGCTATGTTGTTCAATTCACAAATGCCAAATTTCAAAGGAAATACTTCCTTATGCTTATAGTCATATCTAAGTGGGCTCTCCCCCACATTTACCTTTCCAATTCTAAGGTTTCTAGATATGGAGCCATGAACCTTTATAACTTTTGGGTCTAGCCTTCAAAACCCACTATTAGAATGTAAGTATAATGAACTTAAAGAAAATAGTTCCTTGACACTAATTCCTAATTTCATCAATAATTTGCTAGTTTACTCGAGGTGGGAGAGCTTCTAAGATGAATATAAATAAATGGAAATATCCATAATTCATAAAAAATTCCAATGCTTCAGCATCAAAATAGCTCTTTTGATAAATGACTAGGAAAAATTTGTAATAGGGATCATCTACCTTAGGTATGTGCTATAAGTTATATTGGATAAAAATTGCGATAGGTTTTTTGCTCTAGTTCTAACATTTCACTCAACAGGTAATGCATTAAAAATGAGATTAGATTCAATTGTGTTCCTTTATGATGAATCGTTGCTAGGCTCTGCTGTATCACATCATTCATATATTAAATGGGGAAGAAATTTCTCTCGTTTTTTATAGCTGCCCAAATCTAAACATGATAATCCCCAATGAAATTGATTTCATGACCTGCATAGAAATTTAAAACTAAAATGAAGATTCTATAATGAAACGTGAGCACAATTGCCTTTGGAATGGTTTTTCAGTAGCCCCAAGCTTTTGCAAGCTATGTTGGTGACAGTATTGCAATCTTTCTTATGTCTGGTTGCTACCAAAATTTATAGCTTAGCATTTCCTTATTTATCTACTGTGCTTCACCTTCACTAATATCTAGTGCAATGCTACCATAGAGTTCATATGCCTTCTTGGTACTAATGTAATATGGTTCAATTAGAACTTTATAACTTAGCATTGCCCACCATAATCAAACCCATGACTTTGAGGTTTCATATCAAGAGTCTTGCCACTAGGCTAACACCTAATTGTTTTTATCTTGTAATTTGTTATCACCGACTTGGTACATAAGGTAATGCATTAGTTATAATAATTCATCAAGCCTAACCTACTATCTTCTTTGTAAAAAATGCAATAAGGCAAAACAACAAAGAACCTTCTTCTAAATTACAGTGTTTTATTTAAGTTCTATAAATGATGGTCTAGTAGTAAAACCTTTTATAAAAATTTAATGTTAGCTATGTATATCTTAAAGACACATATAATCATTTAATCACTGATGAGCAGTGAGGTACCCTTATGCTCAACAATACGAATACAAACGTTCACGCACAATCTAGTCAAACTCCAAGGATTAAGTGCTTATGCACTTATATAGAACAAGGATGAGTTATGTGATCATTATCTTCTGAAGCTTACTTGTAAAGCTCAATTTTATGGTTAAGTAAACTTGAGGTATGTGATTTTTATTATTTTATGTTTTATGTTCTTGATGCTTAAAAGAGAGAAATGAGGTAATTTAATAACTAATTTGATTCAACTAATAAACTATTCTCTAACTAGTCCTAACACCAGCATCTGTTCCTACTTTCTGGACACATCCTGAACTAGTGTAACACTACTAGGATTACCAAACACTAGTCATTACTAGGTTACCAAGTGTTCCACGTATGCTTGAAGTGGTCATGCTGAGTGTGCTTACTTGTTGAAAATTAATAATTATATAAAAACAACATCAATTAACTAATGAAAGCATTAAATAATTGTAAATACCATTAAATGCAATAAATAAGCTATTTTGAATGTTGCAAGGTTTATCACAAAGTTTGTCTTTATTTCCATATATAAGGTGTGCTCAGGTACACAATGCTCGAATAAAGATCCATTTACTTTATGACTCCTATTGCAGGCACTTAGAAATGATTCTAACTTTGGAGAGGAAAAACTACAAGAGTTCAGCTAAGGGACTAAAAACTAATGCGAATCCAAGTGTGCCCATCTCTTATTTATAAGCAATGAGACAAGTTTTGACATCACATGTCTGATATCATGTATCCAATATTGGGGGTTTGATATTGAGGATCCGATATTGAGACTCATCATACCCCCACGATTAAATGAAAACTCATCCTCGAGTTCCTTACAAAATATTGGGAAGGTATGAGATTATTGACTAAACGATAATTGATGGTGACATGGAATGACAAACTCAAAGTTCCTAGTAAATAGATTCACAAACATATTACAACATTGGTGTTTATAACCACTGTGGTGAACATTGTACATAGATGACATCCAGACCCTCCTTTGATAGCTTGAAGAGAGAGAGAAAAGAAAATGAGGTGTGTTGTTGTCAATGTCAAAACTATGCACACCATTGTTCATCCATGGCCACTTGATCAAGCTTGTTCCTTATGTAAATGCTTTTGCTCCAGTCCATCCTAAGTGCTCCCTCATATCCTAGTCCATTGTTCATGTTATTTCCATCTACACATACAACATAGTCATGAATTATTAAGGATATATAAGACATAATGCAATTGATACCTTGCCTTGATATGAAGAACATTGTCTAGGTTATGGGTATGGTAGTGAGGAGACGCGACCTGCATGTGCCGCGATATCGCATACGCGATATCGCGGCTGTCGCGATATCATGTCTTCNCAACACCCAACCATATGAGATACAAGTGTTCATGTGTGATGAGACGCAGATTGCACAAGCCGCAATATCGCGTACGGGATATCGCATCTTTCCCTGCGATATCGCGTACACGATATCACGGTCCACCGCCATATCTATAAATAGGAGGTGGCACTCCCCTCATTTATCATGA
>MNCI01037150.1:1272708-1299922 GCA_015680685.1 Gnetum montanum | reverse complement strand
TGTGGTGATCCCAGTAACGATTAGCGTTTGGTAAGCCACAGTTGCATAGTTCAGGGTGTGTCCGGTAAGTGGGAACGGATGCTGACGCTAGTTAATTTAGACTTAGGACATTAGTTAGAGTTAGCTTA
Source organism: Gnetum montanum (assembly GCA_015680685.1). Lineage (NCBI taxonomy): Eukaryota > Viridiplantae > Streptophyta > Gnetopsida > Gnetales > Gnetaceae > Gnetum > Gnetum montanum. Next base: position 1,299,794 of record MNCI01037150.1, on the reverse strand, counting down.
GTTTCTCAACCCTTTTCTCTGATAGCATAGAAGATAAACCGAAAAATACGAAAAAAATTCACATACCTCAGACTTGCTTAACCATACACCGTTACACTTACAAGAAAGTCTGGGAAGACAACGAACGATTAACCCCAAGTGTTTCTTGTGGTGTTAAGGCATTTAGTCTGCGGAGTTCGACCGGATCGCGCGTGCACACTCGTATTCGTATGGTTGAGTGTAGGGATACCTCGCCACTCATCAGGTAGATACTAGGTTAGAGGTTTATAGTTGATAACTACCCAAGGTGTAGGGGTGAGCTAAATAATGAAATGGAAAAATTTGTGACAGCGCCCCCATGACTAAGAGTGAGCCTCTGGTAGCAATAAGATGGAAGACGAAAGAACAAGGAAGATTAGAGAAATAACAATGGTGAAGCCAATAAACAAGGCATAGAATAGTAGAGAAAAATGGATGTCCTAAATGGGATGAATTGATAAATAGTTGATTGCAAGAAATGTTCAAAGGAAAGAATGTAACAATTGCACCAAAAAGGAATGTCGATGGATCCTTCGAATAGTAGGCTCATGCCCTTATGCCTTGACAAACTCATAAACCAAAGAGTCCATAGGCTCTAAGAATGACATTTGGAAGCAAGAGTTAAGAATTCTCCCACAAGAATTTACTAAAGAATAACAATGCATTGACCAAGATATAGACTACTCATAAAATCGGCAATGAGGTGGAATATGGAAAGCAATATAGAAGGAGAGAATGGAATGGAATGGAATCCAAAAATCAAGGTTGTGTAAAGTCCCTTATGTAGTATGTGATTAAGGTGACTTAATAAAATTTAGCCCAAATCTAGATTAAAACCAACCACATCCAATGACCTTGCATCAACACTCTTGACCAACCCATCCTGCCGAAGTAGCAAGAATGCTGTCACAGAGAAACTGCCATTCCAAAAAGAGAAGAATAGAGAAGTAGGAAGTGAGAAAGGGCCTTAGTTAAAGGGAACCTTTAGGCATGGGTAGCATGTCTTTCTAGTACCATAACTAGTGCTTGTAGCCCATGTTTCTTTATTATGTATAAGGGGTATGTTTTGAATTCCCATCAGTTCATTTTTTTTTGTGAGAACCACACTATGCAAAGACTTATTTGATGCATTCAACTTCCTAATATTAGTCGATAGTGGAATGGTGGAAAATCTATGAAAAACATCCAAGTACCTAAGAGAATAGCCAGCAAAAATGTGTTGAATCCCCTTGAAGTTACATCCTTGTTAATCCATTTGAATCTTTCCTTGGTTTGAAGAATACTAAGCCACAAATTCATTAAGAGGTTTGCTTAGAAATAGGGATAGTACATTTCCAAAACAAAGGGAGGCCATAAATTTTAATGGATGAATGGATGACATGGACTCATTGCCTATTTTATCAAAAGAAACCATATCTGAGCATCAACATTGAAAGTCAAAAGGCAAAAACCCAACATTTAGCAATTAGCACTATTATAGTATAACCCATCATCATGAGCACTAATTATGTGACTAATGAGAATAAATAAAAAAAATGTAACAGAGAAATAAATAGTAAAAATGTTAATGATGGTGTAAGACAAAAGAAAGTAAATATGAAAAATGTGTAAAATAAAAAGATGAAAGAAACTGAGGGCTTAGAATGGTTGGCATTGGTGGCCATCTCTCCCATGACTAAGTTGGAACGAGGAGATCTGAAATAATGAGCATGGTTGTCCATTTATAGAGGTAGTGTTAGTATTGGCTATTTTGGGCTCATGGAAGGATTTGGTTTGTTTGATGTTGAACAATAATTTCTTATCTAAGCTTCTAGGTTTATAGATCATCATGGCTCCTAAAGGAAACATTTCATGAATGATATAAGGTCCTTCTCACAACGTTTGAAATTTAGTTTGTTGTGGCACATGTGTGGGATTCCAATAAAGAATGTTATCTCGTGGTTGGTATTTGACTTTTTTAATTTTCAGGTCATGACATTGTTTGTTGAAGGCCTTGTGCTGTTCATTGGATGATAGGGTAGCTAATTTATTCTTATCTAGCAAGTTAAGATTCATCAAATGTTCTTTTTGCGCTAGACTAAGATCAGGGTTAAGGTCACATGTTGTAGATAGTGTATAGAGCTCATCTTAGATAGGAAGTGTTAGATGTTTACCATACACTAACTCATAGGAAGAATAGCCTATAGGGTGTTTCCATGTGGAGTGGTAGGCCCAAGAGCATCATTGAATTTGGTGCTCTAGTCTCACCTATATTTTCTAATGGTTCATGTCAAAAGTTTTGTAATTTCCCTATTGGTAACTTCAGGTTGACCATTCTCTTGAGGATGCTATGGTGCAGTTAGTTTATGCTCAACTCCTAAGCGTTGTATCAACTTTCAAAAAGTCGCACCTGTAAAATGTGTACCATTGTAAAAAATAAGTGAATGAGGCACACCAAACCTGTTTACAATTTGTTGTTGAACAAATCATGTAGTGGTAGACGATGTACAGTTTGTAACAACAGATACTTCTACCCACTTTTTAAAATAGTCAATAGCAACAAAAATGTATGCTTTTCCATTAGACATCGGTGTAATAGGCCCTATAAATTCAATACCCCATATGTTGAAGGGTTCTAAGGAATGAATCCATTGTTGTGGATCCTCCAATCTAGCAGTCATTCCCCCATTTCATTGGCAGTGCTCACAAGATTGGACAAAATGATGGGCATCTTGAAATAATGTAGGCCAATAATATCTTACAAACAAAATTTTAATGGTTGTTCATCTCCTAGCATAATGACCCCCACAAGGGCCCTCATGAGCATCTTGGAGAACTCACAATTGATCTACGTCGGGAACACACCATCAGACCAACCCATCAGAACACACCTTGTAAAGGTGTTGGTTAATTTCCATGAAATATTTGGCTCAGTGGAGAAACTATTGTTTTCTTTTAACGTCCAACCCTTGTGATGTTTCTTATGTAAGCAAATAAGTGAGAATGCTACTATACCAATTTTTATCAATGGGTGATTCATTATTTATTACACCTATAAAGAGAAGTTCATCAGGGAAGCAATTAGAAATTGAGTTTTCATCCTCTTTGTTGTCCCATTGTAACTGAGATAAATGATCATCAAAAAACATTCTTGGTGCCTTTACGATCTATTATTGTGATATTAGACTCTTGCAAGATCACTAGCCATCATATGACACAAGGTCTCAAAGTTAGTTTATTCATAAGGAATCGAGTCACACTATGGTCTGTGTGTAGAAATACCTTATAGCCCAATACATAGTGCCTAAATTTTTCTAGTGCAAACACCACAACCATTAACTCTTTTTTTGTTGTGGTGTAGTTGAGTTGTACACCAATGATACTTTAACTTGCATAGTGAATGTAATAGGGATGTTTTTGGTCATCTAACTGTGTAAGTACAACTCCTAAAGAAAAATTGGATGTGTCAGTCATTATATGGAATGGTCTATACTAGTTAAGAGCTTGTAGAATGGGTGTTTCTACAAGCTTCTATTTCAAGGTTTGGAAAGCTAGTTCGCATTCCTTGGTCCATTCAAAGGATACATCCTTTTTCGTTAATTCCACCAATCATTTTGCAATCTTTGAAAAGTTCTCAATGAAGCATCTATAATATCTAGTATGTCTAAGGAATGATTAGATATCTTTTATAGTTTTAGGTTGACGAGTGATTCCTTGGATGACTTTAATTTTTTCAGGATCCACCTCTATTCATATTTGTGAAATTTTATGCCCCAATACAATGCCCTCATGGACCATTAAATGGATTTTCTACAAATTGAGCCTTAAGTTGGTTTCAACACATCATAGTACTTGCTCTAATTGGTCCAAAGCTTATTCAAATTCCACTCCATAGGTGGAGAAATCGTCCATAAAAACCTCCACACCATTCCCTATTTGCTGTTGAAATATACTTAGAACCAAACATTAAACTATTGTTGGGGCATTGTACAAGCCAAAGAACATCTGTCTATATGCAAATGTCCCCTAGGGACTCATGAATGTAGTCTTAGCTTAGTCTTCTTGTGCTACCTAGATTTGATTGTACCTGCTGTAACCATCCAGAAAACTATAGTAACAATGCCCTGCAATGGTATCTAAGACTTGGTCAACAAATGGCAGTGAGAAATGGTCTTTAAATATTGCCATGTTTAATAGCCTAAAGTCGATACACACCCTCCATTTACCTTCCTTTTTAGGTACAATGACTAATGGACTAATCCATTCACTGTCAGCAATGGGGTAGATGAACCTGACCTTCAAAAGTTGTTCGATTTCTACTTTAACTACTTACTTAAGCTTTGGGTTCAATCATCTTTTTGGTTGTTGTTGAGGCTTCATAGAGGGGTCAATGTAAATTCTATGTTGGCATATCCTAGGATCTATTCCAGTTAATTTAGGATATGATCAAGCAAAGGCTTTCGAGCATTTGTTTACCATCTTCAGCAATCTTTCTTTTTGTTGAGGAGCAAGCTTAGCATTAATGATTACTAGTTTTTCATTCTTAAGAAATGTATACTCCATACCAGTGGGCAATAGTTTTAATTTGAGGGTTCTTACTTAAACTCGTTAGGAATCTCCAACTTTCCCAAGTTGATATTTTTGGTGTCAACACTTGGAAGTTGACAGCGGAATTTCTCTAATGCATCAATGCTATTGATATAGGCACAAGTCAAGCTCTTAGTTGGTTCCATGCATAAAGTTGAATTACTCCCTTGGTCAGTTGTTAGCCATTGGGTGCCTTCCTATCTTATGATTGCTGCATACAAGCATCTTTGTATATCTATTACTTGTGCACACTGGTTGCATGCAGGCAATGTTAAGTGTTGTACAAACTAGGACTTCTGCATGTAGTTGCACCCTATGTCACTGTATGTAATGCATAGAAATTTCTTATTCTCAGTCTATCCAAATGCATTTTCTTTTGATATTTCTAGGAAAAGATCATGTATTCTTAGGCATGCATTAATTGTACTTAGCCATGCTCTTTCCATTATGATTTGGAAGTCCCCCTTGTATTTGTTAACTTGAATCACTAGGAAATCAGCTGGATACGACCACCAACAAATAGTGGTGACAATGTCCTCCACTAGTCTCAATGGAATAGTGATGGACTGGTTGGCCAACTCTAAACAGATGTTACTCTTCTTTAGTGGAGGCAAGTTCTAGACTTTATACATTTCTTGAGAGATTAAGTTAACACCATAACTTGAATCCAAAAGAGCTTTCTAGGGCTCATTTCCATCGATTTGTAAATAAATAAGAGGACTTACAAGATTAAATAATTTCCTAGGAAGATGGCTAGCCTTAATCCAATCAGTGATGGCATGGGTTAACATGATAGTATGTGTTGGGCATGGTTTTTGCTTCAAAGGACGTTCTAAAAATTCGAACAATGGCGAGGAATTTGGAAAATTAGTCACTTGTGGCTGTAAGAACTTAGTTGGACTATTGATTCTAAAGAAAGGTCTCTTCTTCATGTGATTGTCTAAACCAACAATAGGTTGAGGATTGATAGTGCTTGTAGCGTTACATTGTCACGGCTAGGTAGGAAGCTCGTCCTACATAGTCGGAGTAGGTGGTAATGCAACTAAGGGTGGAAAGGATGCAAACAGATGAGAAGGGTAGTATGTATGTGAAACATCACCTCAAGGAGAAGAAGTTATATAGTACTGGGGCCTGATAGTGAGGTTGAAGAGCTATGTGGCTAGTAGAGTCAAGTGGAGGGATTGGTTGCTAAACGTAATACCCGTATGGATCCGGTTGATGGTAAGCGTATTATTGATGTGGTGGTGGCATTCCCCATGATTGTGGGTCTTGCCACCATTGATATTGTGCATTCGATTGTGGTGGAGCTCCACTCAGATAATATGTCAAGGGTTGGTGGAACTACCTTAGCTTACCTTGAGGATAAGGTAATCTTCTGGGTGTTTGTCATATGTTTAATCATGCACTTAGTGCATACACCCCAAACTCTTGTAGATGTGAGACTACTAGGTAACATCCTTTAGGATGTTTATATTAGCATATCTTACATCTATCATCATTGTCCGTGTCCAAATCCACAACCTCTTCAATGATAGCAATCTTGCCCTTACCTTTGTTACATGCATACTTAGCTTCTTTCTTTTTCCTTCTTTCTCGATCACTACTTGGTTCCCTAGACTCCTCTACTATTTTGAGGATAGTTTGAAATTCGTCGTCTAGGGAGTTCCACATTTGATCTACCTTTGCGGATACTTCTAATGCAAATTTTTAAATGGGCAAAGTCTTTCTATTCACCATCTCTTCAAGTGGTGACTCTTTCTCGTCTTCGCAAAACCTAACTTCCTTCTTTCAAAGGGAAGGATCTCTATTCTATTCCTCTACACTTTCTCTTTTTCTCAACTCACCTTCCTCCTTGGCAACTTGCTCCAACAATCTTTGTATTTGATGGGCTCTAAGCTCAAATAGCCTTCCTTGGGCATAAGTCCTAAGGGTTCTTCATGTTTCGTACCTAAGCCCATCTATGATATGGTGTAGTTGTTCCCTTTGCGAGTAATCATGGCCAGGGCAACAATGTAATAATGCATAATATTGGTCCATGATAGCATCCAAGGGTACTTCATCGACAAATGGATTCCAATTCTAAGGACTAGTACTAGCTTTCTACTTCCTTAATTAATGTCCATGGAAACAATTTTAGTTTTTGCCACTCGTTTTCTATATTTTGCAAGGCACATGCATTGTGACATGCTTGTAGATGGTTTTGAGGATCATAATTGTATCCCCCTTCAAATTGTGGGATGTTGTTCATGTCTAGTCTTTTAATCCTACTATCCTTCTTGTGCCTTATTGGAATCCTAACGACCTTTATTACATCTAACATACTTCGAGTGGTGAGCAGGGGTTCATCGTGATCGTACTGTCTAAGACATCTATGATGCCTATGTTGTTCCCTACTCTCCCTTCTTTCATGATGTCTCTCTCTAGATTTTCCTTGTTCCCTTTCTTAGTTATTTTCTTTGTGATGTCTACTTTGCTTACCCTTATTCTCATGGTCTTTCCCTTTACAACTGCATTTAGATCCCAAAGGAGAGAGGGAAGGAGATGAACAAGGTGAAGAGGAAGGAGGACTAGCACCATGATGATGCCTATCATTTTCTCTTTGGTGTTCATGGCCTCGATCGTGATTATGATCGAAATGTTCGTCATTGTCATGTGTTCGTGTTCCTTTTCTGGACCTTTTGTGTCCGTTGGTACCCGAACCTGGGTTATGAATAGTTGAGAGAAGATTCTAATACACAACTCCTTGACCGAAGTCAATGAGAGGAACATCATTTTGTTGTAAACCTCCCAAGGCAGGTTCACCACCCTCGTTTTTACTTAGGAAATACCAAACATCCTAAGACCATTTCCCCTTCACAGACTTGTAATGTCTCTCCTATTGCAAATCCCTTTGGCATTGTGCTTCCGTGGGTTGATTGTCTCTCGAATCTTGTGCTCATGCACAACATATTCTGACTGTCAGTGTTGCATATCGATTCATTTGAGAGCATGAAGAAGCATGCTTTGAATTGAGTGATTGGTAGCTAACACTATGTTACCTTCTAAATCATGCCATTGTAGTTCTTCATTCTAGTGGAGGATAAATGTAAAGTCTGGTATATACTCATTAGGATGAGCGTATACCATGAGAAATTGTTGGGGCACTGGAGGATCATCATGTGTACTACGCCTTTGATTGTCCATTGTGTCGGGCCTAGTCAGTGAAGCACTCTTATAAGAAGAAGGAGACATGATTGATTATTTAGTGTGCAATACTTTTTTTTGATGATTTTAGGATAACTAACCCTAAGGTTTCATTCCAATGATGGGAGGTTTCCTAAGTACTAACTAGCACACAAACAACAAAATCCTCAGCAACGGCACCAATGATGAGTGGTGAGGTACCCCTGCATCCAACCATATGAATATGAGAATTCATGCACAATCTAATTGAACTCCAAGGATTCAGTGCTTATGTGCTTATACAAAACAAGGATGAGTTATGCGATCGTTGTCTTCCCAAGCTTACTTGTAAGGCTCAATTGTATGGTTAAGTAAACTCGAGATATGTGATTTTTATTATTTTATGTTTTATGTTCTTGATGCTTAAAAGAGAGAAATGAGGCAATTTATTAATTAATTTGATTTAACTAATTAACTATTCTCCAACTAGTCCTAACACTAGCATCCATCCCCACTATCCGGAGACATCCTAAACCAATGTAACACTACTGGGATTATTAAACACTAGCCATTACTAGGTTACCAAGTATTCCACGTATGCTCGAAGTGGTCGTGCTAAGTGTGCTTACTTGTTGAAAATTAATAATTCTATAAAAATAACATTTATTAACTAATGAAAGCATGAAATAATTGTAAATAACATTAAATGCAATAAATAAGCTATTCTGAATGTTGCAAGGTTTATCACAAATTTTATCTTTATTTTTAGACACAAGGTGTGCTCAGGTCCATAATGCTCGAATAAAGATCTATTCACTTTATGACTCCTACTGTGGGCACTCAAAAATGATTCTAACTTTGGAAAGGAAAACATGCAAGAGTTCAACTAAGGGACTAAAAACTATTGTGAAACCAAGTGCACCCACCTCTTATTTATAGGCAACGAGATAGGTTCCAACATCACATGTTTGATCTCGCTTCGGTATCTCCGATATCGCGTATATGATATTAGGGGTCTAATATCGAGACTCATCAATCACATTTGGTTAGGACACCTCATAGACTATTGAGCTTCCTTCTAAGTTGATCTTTTTCCTTTTTTTGTTGATCTAATTTTATTTTTGATATCCTCCTCATGTTGTTGGTGCACATCATCATCATGTTCACCTAGTACTTCCATGATGGGTGCATCCCCTCAATGGTCATTAGCAAGCAATTATTTCTTAGAAATGTGGTTAAATTTAAAATAAAGAAAAATAATAAACCTTTTCTAATACATTCAAGAATTTCAGATATAAATAGCTGAATGTTTTTAGATGAAGGAGCTTTACTTGGTGAAAAGAAAAATGAAGTGATTTCTAGATAAAATCAAAACTTATCAACTGATCAAGTTGTTTGAAATCACAATTTAGATGTTGGCTACCCACATAACTGAAACAAATAGATGATTCCATACTCTTCTGTCACTTCAGCATTTTTCATAAGCTAATTTGATGCAAGGTGTGTTTTAAGTTTTTGATGAAAAACTCATTTTCTTTATGGTTCCAAAATCTAGTTTTTTCAAGAGACATTTTGTTAATCTATGCTAGGTACTCTACAATGTGATTTTCATGTTGTTCTTTCAAGTAGAATCTTTTGTGAAACCCCTATTTTCTTGATGTTCATGGTAGAGTTCCCTTACTATCCATAAGAAACTTAATTTCAAAGTTTATTTGGTGCATTTTTACAATACATATGATAAGAAATTAACATGGAACAAAATAACAGGTGCAAGAACAAACAATATATGAGGAGAAACAGAAATATTTTATTCCAATGTGGTACATTAAAGCTACTATCAAATGGCCTATTTATAATAGGCTAAGTTCACCAAACTTCCATTTTTTAACTGAACCTAGAGGTTAGAATTACATCATGATAACCCATTAAACTTAAATTGATTCTTGTAATAAAAACAAGGTTAACTCCCATTCTTTTCTAACTAAACCTGGAGGTTAAAATTACTAACAAAATTGACCATAACTTGAACTAATTCTTATAATAGAAGAAGGATTAATAACTAACATCCCTCCTTAATCATGATTTGGAAAAACCATCATTCCAAGCATACACTTTAACTTGGCAAAGGTATTATACTTCAACAATTTGGTGAGAATGTTCACCACTTGGTCTTCAAACTTGCAATACACTAACTCAATTGCTTTCTTTCCAACTTGATCTCTTAGAAAATGATAGTGTATATCAATGTATTTACTTCTTCCATGTGTGATAGTATTCTTTGCCAAGTCAATTGTAAAAATATTATCAACAAAGATCTTCATTGACCTCTTAACTAGAGCATGGATTTGGCTCATCACATTGCCTAACTATATTGCTTGACATGCACTTGAAGCTACAACAACATATTCTACCTCACAAGTTAAAAGTGCAACTATGGGTTGCTTTTTTGATGACCATGAACAAGCTCTAGCACCAAAATTAAAACAATAACTAGAAGTGCTTTTCTAGTCATCTAAATCTCCACTCCAATCACTATTAGAATGCCCTATAAGAGCACAATTATTAAATGAGGAATAGAATAAACCATGATCATAGGTATCCTTTAGGTACCACAAGATTCTTTTAGCCACCTGCATATGAGGTTGACAAGGAGATTCCAAAAACCTGCTAATCAAACGAACACCATAAGAGATGTCTAGCCTCATGCATGTGAGGTATCTCAACTCCCAACAAATTGCTTAAAATAAGTTGAATCAACAAGTGTCCCCTCTTCATTCTTTGACAGTTTTGTGCCAAAATCCATGGGAGTTCTCACAAGATTACAATCTTGCATATGAAACTTCTTTAAGAGTTTAGTAGCATACCTCTTTTGATAAATAAAAATCCCATCTTCTCTCTAAACTACTTCAATGCCAAGAAAATATGACATGAGGCCAAGATCTATCATTTCAAACTCATGCATCATGGACTTCTACAAATCTTCAATCATTTTAAGATTATTGCCTTTGAATATTAGATCATCAACATAAAGAAAAAAATAATATATCACTAGAATCATTAGTTTTCACATATAAAGCATGTTCAAATGGGCACTTCTGGAAACCAACTTTATGGAAAAAAGAGTCAATGCATCTATTCCATGCTTTTGGCACTTGTTTGAGATAATACAATGCTTTCTTCAATCTGTACATCTTATCTTTACATCCCTGCTTCATGAATCTAGGTGGTTGCTTGACAAAAACCTCCTCTTTAGGTGGGCCATTTAGAAAGGCTAACTTCACATCCATTTGATGGATTTTCTACTTCTTCTAGGTAGTTAACACAATAAGAAGTCTAATTATTTCAATTCGAGCAATAAGAGAGAAAACCTCTTGGTATTCATAGCTAGGCCTTTGCTCAAATCCCTTTACCAATCTTGCTTTGTGTCTCTCTACCTCACCATTTGACTTCACCTTTCTCTTGAAAATTCACTTTACATCAATTGCTTTGTGACCACGTGGGATGTCAATGAGTTCCCATGTATTGTTTCTTTCAATTTCCTTAATCTTCTCATTGATGACATTCACCCATCTAGGATCTTAAATTACCTCTTCAAATGTCACAAGTTCATTATTTGCAAAGAAGAAAAAGTGTACCAATTCTCCATCATCATCAACTTCACCATCAAGAGTTACCTCATACTCTTATAGGCATACTAATTATTGGTGTTGCTACCTTGGCCTTTCAAATTCTACTAGAGCTTATGGAGTGGAACATTCTTGAGCAGAGCTTGATGTAGCTTCATTTGTGGTAGTAACTACAGCTTCGTCTTCAAGAATATAGATTTGCTGCTTCTAGGAGTCTTTGTGTGAATCAACATCCCATTTCCAAGCCTCTTCTTCAGCAAAGGTTACATCTTGGCTGATAATCACGTTCTTTGTTATAGGATTGAATAACTTGTATTCCCCACATTTGTAGCCAACAAAGATAGTCTTTTCTACTCAATCATCTAGCTTTGTTCTCATCTCTGTTAGAGTGTGAGCATAAGTAATAGCACCAAACACTCTAAGACGTTTCACGCTCAGCTTGAAGCCACTCCATGCTTCTATAAGAGTGATATTTTACATACTCCTTGTTGGAGACCTGTTTAAAAAGTAAATAGAACATGAGATAGCTTCATCCCAAAATGAATTGGGCATTCCTTTTACCTTTAGCATGCTCCTCACCATGTCCATTATAGTTCTATTCTTCCTTTTAGCTACTCTGTTGTGTTGTTGGATGTAGGAAAAAAGTGACTTGATGCTTCATTCCCTGTTCTTCACAATATTCATTAAATTCATTGGAAGTGTATTCACCTTTACCATCAGCTCATAGAACTTTAACAAGATAACCACTCTACCTTTCAACATACACCTTAAACTTCTTAAAATAGTCAAAAACTTCAAACTTACTTTGCAAAAGATAGACCCAAATTTTCCAAGGAAAATCATCAATAAAAGTTATTATTTCCATTTGATAAGATGTTCATTAGGCCACATTCATCAGAATGAATGAGCTCTAGTGGTTGTGTTGCACATTATTATTCTACTGCAAATGGCATTCTGTGATGCTTTCCAAGAATGCAAGCTTCACACAATTGTTCTAGATGGTGAATACTAGGCAAATGTTTCACCATATTTTCCTTAGCAAGAAATTTTAAACTCTAAGAGTTTAAATGTCCAAAGCGAAGATGCCACAGCCAAGGCTCATGATTTATAATGGCATTAAGACAATTATAAAAACCACTAGAAATATCAACTTGAAACATATAATTATTCATTAAAGGGACCTTGATAATGAGTGTACCTTTATTGTCAAAAATGGAGAGTTAATTTCCATGAAGATTCATGACATACTCCTTTTCTGCCAACTAACCCACACTAAGCAAATTACTCTTCATACCTAACACATAGAAGACATCAAATATATATTTGTGATCTCCATTCTTGAAGTTGATAAGGATTTGTCCTTTTTTCGTCACTAGTATAGTGTTGTCATTAGCAAATTTAACTTTGGTGTGAAAGGACTCATCAAGAAGAGGAAATAACTCCTTTTTGCTAGACATATGATTGGTACAGTCGATGTCAAGAAACAATGTATGGTAGTTTGGTGCTTCACTAGTTGTGGTGACCATCAAGAGAGCATGGTTGCCATCACCTTCTTCTTATTGTGCACAGTGAGCCCTCTAAATATTATCCTTGTATCTACACTCATTTGAATAATGGCCATGCCTATGATAAGAGTAACATACAACATTGGATTTGTCATACCTTTTTCTACCATGTCCACGGTCATGGCCTCTTAAATTTTGCTAACGACCATAATATGATTTTTCTTGATCATTGCCTCCAACTCCATGATTTTTGTTATGACCACCATGACTCCTAGTGTAGTAGCCCCCATGTTCTCATCCTCTACCATGAGAAGCACCATGCTTTTGGCTTGTTTCATCACCTTGATCACCTTTGATGGAGACTTGGCCTTGAAAGGCTTGCTCAATTGGCTTCTCAACTTTCTTGGCGTTCATTCATTACTCATGGGCTTGCAAGATGCCAAATAATTCCTTAATAGTCATTGAACAAAGATCATGCACTTCTTCTATCACCACCACAATATGCTCAAATCAGGAAGTGAGCGACTGTAAAATATTCTCCACTTTAGCCTGCTCTTTGTACTCTTCTTCATATGTTTTCATTTGATTTTTCAAAGCAAGAACATGACTAATATAAGTAGAAATAGTCTTGGAAGACTTCATTTGTAAGAGCTCATATTAATGTTTCAAAGTTTGGGGTCTTACCTTCTTAGCTTTGTTTGCATCTTTGTACAATGTCATCAAGGTATCCCAAACTTGCTTTGATGTGGTTGCTCCTGCAATCTTCTCAAAAACTTCATCATTCACCCCTTGATGAATGAAATATAATGCCTTCTTATCTTTCTTCTTGTTCTCATGGTGGACATTATTCTATGCATTGGTTGCATTTTCTGCAAGATTAGCAATACTATTTTCCACAACATCCAACAACTCGTGAAAATCAAAAAGCACCTTCATTTGGACACTCCACCGATTGTAATTTTGCCCATCCAAGATAGGAATTGAAATTTTAGTCAAGCTATTCATTGGAATTTCTAACTCTGATACCACTAATAAGAAATTAACACAAAACAAAATAATAGGTGCAAGAACAAAGCAGATATGAGGAGAAACAAAAATATTTTATTCTAATGTGGTACATCAAAGCTACAATCAAATGGCCTATTTATAATAGGCTAAGTCCACCAAACTCCCATTCATTTTTTAACTAAACTTGGAGGTTAGAATTACATCATGATAACCCATTAAACTTAAACTGATGCTTGTAACAGAAATAGGATTAACTCCCTTTCTTTTCTAACTAAACCTAGAGGTTAGAATTACTAACATACTTGACCATAACTTAAACTGATTCTTGTAATGGAAGCAGGATTAATAACTAACAACATTGCATGAATCAAAAGATTTTAATCAAATCAGTTTATTTCAAATCAAAACCTTAGAAATATGGAAATTTAGAAGAGGCCTCCAACTTGAAATTTCTTCAGATTGCATTGTGGTTGTTATTCACTTTTATTAGTCTACACCCCTGATATGAAAACCAATAGCTATATAGCTTCTATCATAGCTACCTAAGTTTTGCATTAGGGATCTATTTTGCAAGCAATGTCCATTTAGGTAAAGCATTCTTCTAAGTCCTTTGCAAATAAAAGAATTTTATGATTTCTTTCCTTGTAGATTTCTACCTTCAGAGTTACACAAAGGTTCTTAGATAGTAGTGTTAAATCCATGTTTCACTATTGATGAGCGACGAGGTACCCCTACGCTTAACCATACGAATACGAGCATTTCACACATAATCTAGTCGAATTCCAAGGACTAAGTTCTTATGCACCCTTGTGGAACAAGGACGGGTTGATTGATCATTGTCTTCCCAAACTTACTTGTATGTCACAATTGTATAGTTAAGTAAGCTTGAGGCATATGATTTTTATATCTTTTATGTTTTTATGTCCTATGCTAATAGGGAAAGAGAGAGATAACTAGGTGACTAATTTAACTTAACTACTCATTAACTAAGTTCTAACTAATCCTAACACAAGCATCTGTTCCCACTTGCTGTACACATCCTGAACTAGTGCAACACTACTGGGATTACCAAACACTAATCATTACTGGGTTACCAAGCATTACACACATGCTTGAAGTGGTCGTACTTGTGTAATTTAACGATTTTCCTAATTGATCAAAATGAATTGCTAAGCTAATAACAGAAATGTAAAGTGCATAAAATAAAGTAAAATAAAATAAATGCATAAGAAAATAAAATAAAAGAAAGGTGTAAGAAAACAAATCTGAAGTGCTACAAGGATTAATCGAAGAGCTCATCTTTATTGTCGTACATATGGTGTGCTCAGGTACACAATGCTTGAATAAAGATTCACTCACACTTAGACCTCCTATTGCAGGCACTTGGAAAATACTCTAACCTTTAAATAGACTACAAGACTTCTTCTTTTTCTTCCCTACTACTTCTTCTTCCCCTAGGCACTATATTTATAGGCCCAGGAGTAACTACTCTAATACTTAGAAAAACTATCACTCTAATAATTAGAGTAACCACTCTAATAATTAGAGTAACTACTCTAATAATGACCACTCTAATAATAACCATCCTAATAATTAGAATAATCACTCTAATAATAACCACTCTAATTATTAAAGTAACTGCTCTCATCATACCCCCATGACCGAATGAAAACTCGTCCTCGAGTTCCTTACAAAATATTGTGAAGGTATGGGATTATTGACTAATTGACAACTGACGGTGGAATGGGATGACAGACTCAATGTGCCTAGTGAATGGATCAATAAGCATATTACAACACAAGTGTTCACGACCATTATGGTGAACACTTGTACATAAATGACATACAAGCCTTTATTTGCTAGCTTGTAGAGAAAGAGAGATAACAAAAATGAAGCATGTTGCTGCCAATGCTAAGATTGTGCCTTCCATTGTTTATTCATAGCCACATCACCAAACTTGCTTCTTTCGTAAATGCTCTAGTTTCGATCCATCCTAAGTGCTTCCTCCAAGCCTAGTCCATTGTTTGTATGATCACCATCTGCACACACAACATAGTCATAAATGAACAACAATAGATAAAACACAATGCAATTGATACCTTGCCTCGATATGAAGTGCATTAGCTGAGTTGTGATTATGGTAGAAATTGGTTTGGAAATTTATCATAGGTGACTATCCAAGGTGTAGGGGTTAGGCAAATAGTAAAATGGAGAAATTTGAAAAATTTATGCAGGGTCCCCACGACTAAGAGCGAACTTCTGGTAGCTATAAGATGGAAAAATACGAGGAATAAGAAAGATGGGAAAAAATAACAATAGCAACGCCAATAAAATGGATGTCATGGATAGGGATGAAACAAGAGATGATTGATTGCAGGAAATGTTTAAGAAAAAGAACTTAACAATTGCACCAAAAAGGAATGCTAGTGGGTCCTCCTCAAAGTAGTCTCATGCCTTTTATGCCCTTACAAAACCATAAACCAAAGAGTCCATAGGCTCTAGGAATGTCATTTGGAAGCAAGAGTTAAAAAATTACCCACAAGGATTTACCAAAGAAAAACAATGCATCAACCTAGAATGGACTAATGATAAAATCAACAATTTGGTGTAAAATGGAAAGAAAGATGGAGAGGAGAGAATGGAATGGAATCCCAAGAACAAGGTTGTGTAAAGCCCCTTATGTATTTCATGGTTAAGATGACTGAGTAGAACTCATCCCAAATCCAGACTCAAACCAACCACATTCAGTGACCTCACATCAATACACCTGGAAAATCCATCCTCTTGAAGCAACAAGAATGCCTTCACAAAGAGTGACCACCATCCTGAGGAGAATGAGATGCAGAAGTAAGAAGTGAGAAAGGGCCTTAGTTAAAGGGAACCTTCAAGCATGGGTAACATGTCTTTCTAGTTTCATAACCAGTTCTTGTAGCCCATATTTCTTTATTATGTCTAAGGGGTGTGCTTTGAATTCTCACTTCTCTCTCTCTCTCTCTTGGTATGAGAACTATACCATGCAAAGACTTATTTTTATTCACTTAGCTTCCTAATATTTGAACAATGTCAGAATGGCGAAAAACCCAAGAAAAAGCATCCAAGCACCCAAGAGAATGGCCAACACAAATGCATCGAATCCCCTTGAAGTCTCACCCTTTTCATCTTTTGAGTCTTTCCTTGGTTTGAAAAGTACCCAACCACCAATTCATTAATAAATTTACTTAGAAAAAGGGGACTGTACAGTTCCAAACCAAAGGAGACCATATATTTTTATGGATGAGTGGATGACGTGGACTCATTGCCTATTTTACCAAAATAACCATACCTTAATATTAGCATCATAATTCAAAGGTAAAAACCAAACATTAGCAATCAATATGATATAATGCAATCCACCATCATGAGCACTTATTGGATGATAAATAAAATTAAATCAAGCAAACAAAGAAATAGTAAAAACATGAATGATGGTGTAAAACAAAAATAAGAAAAGTTGGAAAAATGTGTAAAACAAAAATTTAAAAAGAACTAATGGCCTAGAATGGTTAGCATAGGTGGCCATCTCCCCCATGACTAAGTTAGAAGAAAGAGATCCAAAATAGTGAGCAAGGTTGTCCATCAATAGAGGTAGCATATGTACTGGCTGTCTTAAGCTCATGGAAAAGTTTGGTTTGTTGTATGTTAACCAATAGTTTCTTGTCTGGGCTCTCAGATTTGTATATTGTCATGGCCCCTAAAGGAAAATTTGCATAAATAATATAAGGTCCTTCCCACAATGTTTGAAATTTAGTATGTTGTGGCACATGTGTGTTGGCAGCCTTTGAAAAGTTCTCAATAAATCTCCTATAGTAGCCAGTATGTTCAAGGAATGACTAAATATCTTTGATAGTTTTTGTTTGATGGGTAATTCCTTGGATAACTTTAATTTTTGTGGGGTCTACCTCTATCCCTGTGTGTTAGATTTTGTGTCCTAGTACTATGCCCTCTTGGACCATCAAATGGATTTTCTGCTAGTTGAGCCTCAAATTGGTTTCTACACATCTTTTTAACACTTTCTCTAACTAGTCCAAGGCTTGATCAAAGTTTGCTCCATAGGTGGAGAAATCATCCATAATGACTTCTACACCATTTCCTATCTGCTGTTGGAAAATGCTTAGAACTAGTCGTTGAAATGTTGTAGGGGCATTGCACAAGCCAAATGGCATCTGTTTGAATGCAAACATTCCCCAAGGACTCATGAACGTAGTCTTGGATTAGTCTTCTGGGGCTATTTGTATTTGATTATATCCACTATATCCATCTAGAAAACTGTAGTAGCGATGTCCTATGATGGTGTTTAAGACTTGGTCGACAAATGACAATGGAAAGTAATCTTTGAATGTTGCCATATTCAGTAGCTTGAAATCTATGCACATCCTCCATTTGCCTCCCTTTTTAGGCACAATAACTAAGGGTCTAACACATTTGTTATCAACAATGGGGTATATGAACCCAACCATGAGAAGCTGTTTAATTTCTTCCTTGTCTACTTGCTTTAGCTTTGGGTTCAAACATCTCTGCGGTTGTCTTCGAGGCTTCATGGAGGGGTTGGTGTAAATCCTAGGTTGGCATATCCTAGGATCTATTCTAATTAATTTGGGATCTGACCAAATGAAGGCTTTTGACCATCTATTAATTACCTTCAGCAGTTCTTCTTTCTGTTAAGAAGCAAGCTATTCTATACCGATGGGCAATGGTTTCAGCTTGAGGGGCTCCTACTTAAATTTCTCAGGGATTTCTAACTTCCCTTGGTTGACATTTTCAAGCTTAAGACTTGGAAGTTGGCGGTGGACTTGCTCTAATGCATCTATGATATTAATGTAAGTGCAAGTCAAACACTTAGTTAGCTCCATGCATATGAGTGAACTACTTTCTTGATCAGCTTTCAGCCACTAGGTACCTTCCTATTGAGTGAACTACTTTCTTGATCAACTTTCAACCACTAGGTACCTTCCTATTGTGTCATTGTTGCATATAGGCATCTTTGTATGTTGATCACTTTTGCATACTAATTTCATTCAGGCAATGTTAAACTTTGCACAAACCATGACCTCTACACACAATTACACCCTATGTCACTATATGTAATGCATAGAAATTTCTTCTTCTCAATCTTTCCAAATGTATTTTTCTTTGATATTTCTAGAGAAAGATTTTAGATTCCTAGGCATGCGTCGATGGGCCATGCTCTTCCCATTATGATTGGGAAGTTCCCCTTACCATTTTTTACCTGAATCACTAGGAAGTTAGTTAAGTATGACCACACATAAACAATGGTAACAATATCTTCCACCAATCCCAATGGGACAGTGATGGACTGGTTGGCCAACTCTAGATGGATGTTGTGCTTTTTCAATGGAGGTAGGTTCCAGGCCTTGTACATTTATTGTAAAATCAAGTTGACACTAGAACCTGAATCCAAAAGAGCCTTGCACGGTGCATTTCCAATGATTTCTAAGTATATCAAAGGACTCCCAAGATTAGAGAATTTCCTAGGAAGGTGGCGAGCTTTGATCCAATTAGTCACAACATGTGTTAGCATGACCATATGCGTTGAGTGTGGTGGTTGAGTTGAAGGAGGCTTTGAAGTTTTGATTGATATTGAGACATCTAAGGAACCAACTGCTTGTGATTGGAAGGGCTTGGTTGGTATGCTGGTTCTAAAGAAAAGTCTTTTCTTCATGTGGTTGTTGGAACTAATAGCAGGTTGAGAGTTAATAGCCCTTGTGGCATTACGTTGTTGTGGCTGGGTAGGGTTTTCACCTTGCATAACTAGAGCAGGTGGTAGTGGAGCTATTGATGGAAGAGATGTAGTCAGATGAGAAGGATGATATGCTTGCAAAATATCACACCTAGAAGAGGGAGTCCCATAATACTCGCGGGCTTGGAAATGAGGTTGAGGAGTGATATGACTAGTAGAGTCACGTGGGAATATTGGCTACTGCATGTAATATCCATACGGGTCAGGTTGCCAGTAAGGATACTGTTGCCTTAGTGGTGGCATTCCCCATGATTATGGGTGCTACCACTATTGATATTACTCAATTAGTTGTGCTGGAGTTCCACTTGGATAATACATTAAGGGGTAGTGGAACTATCTTGGGTTACCTTGGGGGTAAGGTAACCTTTGGGGTGCTTGCCGTTTTTTCAATCATGGGTTGAGTGCATACACCCCAGACTCTTATAGATGTGAGATTACAGGGCAACATCACTTAGGATGGTCATATTGACATATTTTACATCCACTATCATTGTCTGTTTCTGACTCCAAAATCTCTTCAATGATGGCAACTTTGCCCTTACGCTTGCTACGTGCATGTTTAGCTTCTCTCTTTTTTCTTTTTTCATGATCACTACCTTGCTCTTTAAACTCCTCTACTATTTTAAGAATAGATTGAAATCTATTATCTAGGGAATCCCACATTTGGTCTAACTTTTTCGATACTTCTAATGTCAAATTTTGGATAGGCAAATTTTTCCTATTCACCATCTCTTCAAGTGAAGACTCTTCTTCATCCTCACAAAATCTTACTCCCCCCTTTTGGAGGGAAGGATCTCGGTTATACTCTTCTGAACTTTCTCACTTACATAGCTTGCATTATTCCTTAGCAACTTGCTCCAATAGTCTTTGAATTTGATGGAACCTAAGCTCAAATAGTCTTCCTTGGGCATAAGTCCCAAGGGTTCTTCTGGTTTCATGCCTAAGCCCATCCACGAGATGGTGCAATTGATCCCTTTGTGAATAACCATGGCCAGGACAATGGTGTAACAATGCATAATATTGGCCCATGGTAGCATCCAAGGGTTCATGTCCTCCTTGTTTCTAGCCTTCAATTTACTTTTGCAAGTTAGAGACTTGGGAGTACGTTTAGTACTTGTCATTAAATAATTCTAACATAGTACTCCACCTACAAATGGATTCCAGTTCTAAAGACCAATACCAGCTTTCCACTTCATTAACTAGTGTCTATGGAAACAACCAAATTTTTTGTCATTCGTTCTCTATATTTTGTAAGGAACATGCATCATGGAATGCTTGTAAATTATTCTAAGGATCAGTGTTGTATCCCCCTTCAAATCGTGGAATACTGTTGATATCTAATCTCTTGATCCTACTATCTTTCTAGTGCCTTGTTGGAATTCTAACAACCTCAGTAATGTCTAACATACTTTGAATAGTGAGCAAGGGTTCATCGTGATCGTCTCATCCATGGTGTCTATGATGCCTACATTGTTCCCTACTCTCCCCTCTTCTATGTCATGACTCTCTAGAGTGTCCTCATCCCCTTTCTTGACTATTTCATCTATGACTTCCACTTTGCCTACCTTTATCCCCATGGTATTTTTCCTTATGAATACATCTAGATACTGAAGGAGAGGATGAAGGAGATGATGAAGGTGAAGAATAAGGAGAACCGTCACCATGGCGATGTCTACCATCTTCTCTTTAGTGGTCTCATCCTCGATCACAATTGCTATCAGAATTTCCGTCTTTATCATGTGTCCGTGTCCCTTTTTTGGATCCTTTGTGCCCATGGATATCAGAACCTAGGTTATGAACAGTGGAATGAAGGTTCTCATACACAACCCCTTGGCCAAAGTCAAAGGGAGGAACATCGTTGTGTGGGCGATTACCTGTTGCAAGTTCACCACCCTCATTTTCACTTAAGACATGTGGGACATCCTATGATCACTTATCCTTAGAATGTCTCTCCTATTGCAAATCCCTTTGATGTTGTACCTCCGTGGGAAATTATTCTCTCTAGTCATGGTCTTGCACAACGTTTTCTGCATATAATTGTAGCATACCAATTCGTGTAAGGGCATGAAGAAGCATGCTTGGGAGTGAACAATCAGGAGGTAACACTATGTTACCCTCTAAGTCTCACCAACGCAGTTGTTCATCTTGATGGAGGATAAAGGTAAAGTCTAGTATACACTTATCAGGATGAATATATACCACTCAAACTTGTTAAGGGACTAGCTGATCAATGTCATGTGTATTATGTTGTCGAATATTTCCTATTTCAGACCTAGGCAGTGAGGTGCTTTCGTACGAAGAAGGAGACATACTTGTCTGTTTAGTGTGCAATGTGTTCTCGTTTATTATTTTCTCAATCAACCCTAAGGATTCGTTCTAACAATGTGAATAATTTTCTATGTTCTAATTAGCACACAAACAACTAAGTCCCCAAAAATAGTGCCAATGATGAGCGGTGAGGTACCCCTACACTCAACCATATGAATACGAGCATTTCACACACGACCTAGTCAAATTCCAAGGACTAAGTGCTTATGCGTCCTTGTGAAACAAGGATGGGTTGATTAATCGTTGTCTTCCCAAACTTACTTGTATGTTACAATTGTATGGTTAAGTAAGCTTGAGGCATATGATTTTTATATCTTTTATGTTTTTATGTCCTGTGCTAATAAGGAAAGAGAGAGATAACTAGGTGACTAATTTAACTTAACTACTCATTAACTAAGTTCTAACTAATGCTAACACAAGCATCCAGTCCCACTTGTCATACACATCCTGAACTGGTGCAACATTGTTGGGATTACCAAATGATAATTGTTACTGGGTTACCAAGCATTACACACATGCTCGAAGCAGTCATACTTGTGTAATTTAATGATTTACCTAATTGATCAAAATGAATTGCTATGCTAATAAAAGAAATGTAAAGTGCATAAAATAAAGTAAAATTAAATAAATTCATAAGAAAATAAAATAAAAGAAAGGTATAAGAAAACACATCTCAAGTGCTACAAGGATGAATCGAAGAGCTCGTCTTTATTACTGTACACATGATGTGCTCAGGTACACAATGCTCAAATAAAGATCCATTCACACTTAGACCTCCTGCTACAAGCACTTGGAAAATACTCTAACCTTTAAACAAAGTACAAGACTTCTTCTTCTTCTTCTTTCTTATTACTTATTCTTCCCCTGGGCACTGTATTTATAGGCCCAGGAGTAACTACTCTAATAATTAGAAAAACTACCACTCTAATAATTAGAATAACTGCTCTAATAATAACCACCCTAATAATTAGAATAACCACTTGAATAATAACCACTCTAATTATTAGAGGAACCGCTCTCATCAACTATCTTTGTTGACCTTCCTCTAATTTCTTCGTCAACTATCAATTTGATAACCTATATAGGCATAATATTTACTTTATATCAATCTTGCTTTATGACATTTACTCTAAAATCTCATCCCTCATTAAATGCTCAATATATTACATGTCTCTTGGTTTCTATTTATTAACATCAGTTTCAACTTTCTATTAATCCAATATTTAACCTTCACATACCTAATTAACATTATTCTTATCAAGATTACAATCTTTGTGTTGTTTTGCATCTAGTAATCTTCAAGCATCTGGTTTCAAAATCTCTCTCCAAAGTTTTATCTTTGAAATTTAACAATTCAAGTGAATATTATTCATATGCTAATTCACCTTTTGGTCAAGAAAACTATTACAGTGTCATTCAAATTGGTAAGTTTCTTTTGGTTTTCAATAAAGAATGAAAATTAGCTCAAAATTTTCCAACATGCTCAAGTTATTCTAAAACTTATGCAAATAAACCACATTCTCTATCTAGAGGAAGGAACTAGATGATTGTGGGTCCTAAACTTATACTATTCCTTTCAAGCATCTTAGAAGGAAATTGTTTGCCTATATTTAGCAAGTTGTAATAATTTAAAGATATTTCAAAACCTATATAGTAAGCAAATTAAATATAAGAGTGTTCACATTAATATCAATAGGATATGTGCAGTAGAACTCCTAACTTGCAATGGAAATTTTAGTTTGTTAGTTTTTCAACACCATTACAATGATTTTCTTTTAAATTCTTTTGATAATGATATGTTTAAATTAGAATCAACCATGTACATAGGCCATTATGGTCTATCCCTCCAAGGGCCTTCTAGCTTGGAAGAGTCCAAGTCATATTGTGTGTCTTCCTGGGAGGTACATATCTATTAGCCTAACTAGCAATTTCTTTTTCTCCAATGGACCACTCAATGACAAGGGGAACATCCTTCTTTGGAATTAGAGTCTAAGCCATTAGGCACTATTGTAACTTAATGATTCTAATGGTAGAATTTCATCGATTGATATTCTCAAGTTGTAAATTTAATGCTTTAATTATTCTAAAAATGTCATTGTTAATGAACATAATATTTTGAGTGATGCCTTATATAAATAAGTATTGTACCATCAAATAGCTAATGTAGATATTGGGCTACAATCAAAATAATAAAGGCACATCACATAATTTTATGGTTGCTTATGTCCATGATGAATCATAGCCTAATTTGGATGAACTACTTTTTGATATTAGTGATCTTCTTTTCATTTTTATATGCTACTATCTTTGCAGGTAGGATGGAAGAACTAGTTACAGAAAAACATGTTCAGTTCATTACTAATCTTGAAAAGGTGTGTTAGTGATGGTTATTATTAGATTAAAACAAGCATTAAAAACTTATAGGCAATGATAAATTTTTAAATTAACTATCTTAAAAAGAAATTTTATTATCATGGAAATAGAAGAAGAGCTTTGATTCTTTGGCAATGAACTATCTAAGAATGAGTGAGGCATATTGGGGTCTAACTACACTAGATCTTATGGGGAAGCTTGGATATGTGGATCAACATGCTATTGTATCCTAGATTTTACAGTGTCAGCATGAATGTGGTTTGTTTTTCTAACCATAATTATTTAAGATAATTAGATTTATATGCACTTTTTAATGAATTAAGGCGATTTATTATCATCGCTAATTTGCTCGACTAGAAGAAATGCTTATGAGCAGAAGAATTTTCTTAATTAATGTGAAAAGAAAATGATTGAATACTAGCCAGTTTGTCTTGTTTTATTCAATGATGTTAGAAGGTTCAATGATGTTTCTCATAGAGCTTGGGATACCACGAGTTTACTCTTGTTAAAAATAGAATCAGAAAAGTAAATAAAAGTTTCACTGAGAGATATGAATTGTGTATGTTTAACTATGCTCTCATGAGAAGAAAATTTTGTTTGATTAGACATTAATGTTTTGCTATGTTTGTTTATCTTTTGAAATATAGAGAAAGGATTAACTCCAATTGAAATTGACAACTAAAGAAATAAAAAAACTAATGAATGTACATTGTTAGAAAATTAACTAATGACATGCCAAAGGACAACCTTGTGCTCTCACTCAGGAACAACATGTAACAAATGCTTATGAAAGCTTGGTTGAAGTCTTTGCTTGCTGAGAAAAATAGTATTAAGGATGTTACATTTTGTTATATTGTAATGGAAAATGTTTCCATTTCTTTTGATATCTAGTTTAAATCCTCCATTCAATCCCTATTTTGTCACATGAACATGCACAAGAAGCAATGTTTAGAATAAACATAGTTTCTAGTTATTATTTTGCATTAGAACATATTCCGATTTCCAAATGATTAGTATTTTCTTATTTAAACAAAACCTATTTAAATATCATGAACCAATTACTAGTGTAATGATGTCAAGCATTATAATTTTAGCAAATCCCAAAGTTTGAGAGCTTACCAAAATGAAAGGCATTTAGTTTTTAATAAAATGGGTTTTTAAAGGCTATTCATTATTTAGTGGCCTTAAACAAATGTAAAAGAGAGGATTATGCAAGTAATAGCTAGAGTTACTCCCCTATTTTTCCATTATACTGATCATAGTTTAGCTTAATTGGGTGATTAAGAAAGATACATTTGATCAAGGAGAATCAAGTGCTTAATATACTTAAGATGAAAAAGACAAAAAAATTATAGATTGTTTTAATTGGTAAAACCAATATTTGTATTTATACATGCAAATGAGAAGCTAAGAAGTATGCTACTAGAAACTAACAGATTTCGTATAGTAGTTTGATTAGATGATTGGCCGATATAGAAAATATAGAACAACTTATATTTGATAAAAGGTTACTAATATATTTATTGAAATTTTAATCTTGATCCCTCATTTGTAACTATGATAAACTGAAAAAAAAAACTTTGTTAATAAAGAATGAAGGAAAGGATAATAATTATTAACAAGTACTAATAGTTTTAAATTTCCATGATTAAATTATAAGCAGTCCATTAGCCTATATAAGCTAAGATTAGATATCAGTGCTATGGTTACTTTAAATTTTAGAAAGTTCTTGAATGTCATCCTTTGTAGCTTTTGGAAATTCTTCTAAATGACATGCTTATGTATAAGCAGTATAGCATTATAGTATTCTTTTTTAAAAAACATCTTTGCTTGACCAATAGATACAAAAGCATGTATAATGTCATTGTCAAGGTTTGTCATTATAAAAAATTGAATTAGTTTGATTTAGTTTCTCTTCTCTTCCCTATCATGGTCCTTGCGCCTCCTTCTGTCAAAGTATTTTGATGATTATGAGGATGCAGATGAGGCAGTAGGAGAATGGTGTTGACTTGTCCTCCTATGATGACTCTTATGTTCTTCTCTATGAGACCTAGCAGGAACCCTTGGCCTTGAGTCTTACTTTTGCATTGAGCCTTTTGCCTCCTACGTAAACATCTTTGCTAGTTCAAAGTATGATTTATTCCCGATAGGTTCATCCAGTTGAATGACATGCGCCTATGTCTAGAACTCATGATTCNTTGCCAGGGACAAGTCAATGTATGCTAAGTAATTGATTTCACAAATTCATTGTATGAAAACTCAACTCTAACATTCATAACTCTAAAATGAGCACACCTAAAACAAATGTCTAAAAATATAACATGGATTCAAACAAGAATACTACATCACATGCCAAGGAACCATAGAAAAGCAATGATAGAATTGAAGAAGAAGAAGACTAATGTATGCTAATGCATACAAGGATTTCTTATGCTCATCTTGATCCTTACTATTCCAACTTCACATTCATCTTTCATCAGGATGAGTAACTGAAGTGGAGGGATCTACAAGGGAACATTGTTCTACCATCAAAACATTCAACACCCATTATGGTCCAAATTGCTCTAAAGAGGATGACACTAAGTGAAGCAATTGGAGGGTATCATGAAACCAAATACATGACCCAACCATATGAGCCTACTGATGAGTAGTTAAGGAAAGACCATGTCATGGAGGCAAGACATGAACAAGACAAAGGAAAGA
>MNCI01037150.1:1256646-1272598 GCA_015680685.1 Gnetum montanum | reverse complement strand
AGCTAGTATAATCAATGTGTATAGTTTAGCCCTTAGTGAGGTATATGATAGGTTGATGTTGATGGGCCATAACTCCTAGCTATGATAGTAAAGTGTGAAAATGATTCTAAGTCTAAGGAAAATGATAACTAAATCTAGTCTAGCCTAGAGCAATGAGTTATCCATTCCTTGCTTACTATTCATACCTTGGGCTCACGTAACCATTACTAGGATTACCAAGTGAGTTCACTACTAAGCGAATCAAGTGAAACCACTACTGGGTTACCAAACAATCATACTTGAGTGCTTGAAACCATTCATACTCATTCTACTTTATTAATGAACAAAGAAAGTAAAGTACTTAGAAATGTAACTGATTAGACTAAAAAAATTAGCAAGAATTATGCTAAGTAAAATAATAAAGCTAAGTGGATGCTACAATGATGAAAAGCAATCTCAATCTTTATTTTCATCATGAATTACACGCAAATACACTTCACTCGAATAAAGATTCCGGACAATTGCTCAACACCATACTATGAGCATTCACACTATCACTAAGCTCTGAAAATAAATTGTAAGAGTTTCAGTAAGGTTGACATGAAATTATTGTTTGGACTATGTGCGTAAGTGTCATATTTATAAGTAGGCACATGTCTACGATCTCGGATAACTGAAATCGTAGTTTGTACCCCAATATCGGGTATGCGATATGGTGGCTCCAATATTAGATACTCAATATCGTAGCCATTGCAAAATTCACTTTATCAGTCTCTAATATTTCTACTTGCAAGTAATTTAATATTTTCAAATTTAATGTTGTTTTAAATTATTGATAACTTTTCTCTTTTATTAAGACTTATTATTGGGCTAGCTGTGCTCATAAGCAAGGTACCCTAGGCAATAACCTTGCAAAATTGTGCATTTTTGGGAATTCTATGTTACTTTACCTTGCTACCAATTATAAATTAAAGTTAGAAATTATGTTGGTTTGGAAAAAATTTGACACTTCAAAATGGCGGATTACCACACGTTGATGCATCGAAGTCCATTGCAACGTTGTGGGTGGCAAAGCAGAGTGTGTTTGTCAAATTGTTTTGGGACTTGGAGAAAAAAATATTATTTAATCCTGTTAAAAGTCTTCATCAAAGTCATGATTGCCACCACATGGATGCATAGATAACTTTGGGAAAATTCATAGATAACTTTTAAGTTCATTCGAGACTTTAACTTAACTTCTAGAAAATTGGAACCCGAAATAATTGAAACATAGGTACACTCCAAGATTTATAGAAGTTTCTAACTTAGTGCTACCTAGTAGAATTAAACTTGTGCCCTAGGGTTACTAGGCCAAGACCTATACCACTAGGCAGACACCTCATTGTTAACTTCTAAAAAATTAATCATAGCTTTTGTGTTGATTTTGATTTCAATGTTAAAGACTTAAGGTGAAAGAAGTAGATAGCTTAATTTTCTTTATGAACAACATTCAACTTTGTTGTACAAATAGCATTGAAGATGAAAATCACATTTTCCTATAAAGTTATATATTTGAATATATTTGAATATGGTAGTTTCAAATTTGAATAATTTGTTCAAAATATTACTATGAGCACTTAGTAATTTTATTAATAATGTTTTGGAACTCATAACACACATTTCTACCATCTACACCATCTAATAAATCCAAAGGCTCTATAAAAACCGAACTTAATATTTAATGACTAAAACATAGACCAAATGAAAAGCATGCGTTAAAAGCATTTAATTCGTTACCACCTCATCTCACCGTAGAAATCCATGTTAACGTTCCTGGGCTGAAAATTATCAGTCGAAGACCAATTTTAAGGGTTTATACCCAAAAATGGATTATTCCCAACAACTTTATGTACACCAGGCGATGAAAAATTTTAATACTATGAAATGAACGGCTACTTGCCACCAGGCTGGAGCTTCATATTTCGTTAAATTGTAGATATACATGAAACCTGGAAAACTGTGCCGTTTTAAACTAAAATAAAATAAAACGTATATTACAATCGGGGAACCCATATACAGTTGCCTGTATATTTCCAACCCTGCCGACCACCATTACCATTAGATGTGATGTGTGAAAGCGTATTGAAATGCCAGTGGGTGATGGAGCAGTCGATAAAGTTGTCAAAGTCTTTGTTTCAGAGTTGGAATTGGAACACAAACTTTCGTCAAAGTCTTCGTCACAGAGCCATCGACCGTCACGAAGTGTACATTTAGAGAGAAGTGAAAGGAAAATTTAGCACCATTTTTGTCAAGATTCGGATTTAACAATAGAACTTTAAGGTGAATGTGATGTGTAAGAAAATTCCATTTCAATATCTTGGATGGCAAGAAAGTAATCGAACTTTTATATTTTGTTCATGGTGGAAGACGTTTACATAGCCCAGGGTACAAGGGAATTGCTTTTCTCCTTGAATGTTGGCAGGTTCCACGTCCTAATTTAACAGGGTCATTGTAGGTTCAAAGGACGTGTCGTGAAAAGCAAATACTATTCTATTGTCGTGAAAAGCAAATACTATTCTAATAATACTGACCTTTTGTTAGTGTAGTGTACTTGTGTATCATACTGATAGTTTAAGTTTTTTCTTACTATTCCAATAATACTAACCTTTTGTTAGTGTAGTGTACTTGTGTGTATCATATTGATCGTTTATGTTTTTTCTTGTTATTTTTACTACACATAGATCATTGGTAAAATAGTTGGCAATGTTCACATTATTAATACTATGCACGAGAGGAAAGCAATGATGACAAAGTACTCATATGTCTTTATTGCTTTACCAGGTAGATGTTATATTAGTATTTCATTTTGTAACATTTAATGTATTCCATTGTAGTTGAAATTATTTTATTTTCTTATTACTAGGTGGTTTTGGAACCATGGAAGAAGTTATGGAGGTTATTAGTTGGAACAATTGGGAACTCATAACAAGCCAGCATGTTTGAAGATGTTGTAACATTAGGTATAATTTATCATCATTGATGTTAAAAATTAGTTAATAATTTTTCTTATTTATTTTCAAGTAGGGTTGTTAAATGTTGAAGGCTATTATGACTTTCTATTGACTTTTTTAGATTATGTAGTAAGCGATGGTTTTATTAGTAGACAAGATCATGATATCCTTTTCGTAGAGACTTTTCCAAGAAGGTTAATAAGTAAGCTTCTAGTATGGAAATAGTATCAACACATTGCATATATTTTTGTTTATTTTTTCCTAAATTTTGTTCAATCTTATAGGTTATGCATCTAATAATTTTTCCTAGGAATAAAGGAACAATAGCTCGAATTTAAAGAAAATAATCTAGTTGAAGAAAATATTTTTCTAAGAATGAAGGCACAACATCTTGGGTTTCAAGAAATTTTTTTGGCTGAAAAGATGTCAAATAGGACTATAAATAGTTGTGAATATACCTTAAAGATATTAGCAAAAGGAAAATTTTATTAATAAGAAAAAGTAACTATTTTCTTAGTAGTTGGTGTAATTATATCATTGCTAATGTAAGGTATTATGTATTTTTATAGTCTTCACAAAAAAGATAATATGCAATCCTGATTCATTAAGCATATGTAGTATCACATAAAACAAGTGTAAGTATTACAAATTGAACATAATCATAAAGAGAAAGGAAAACTAGTTTTATTAACATTACAAAATAGGATATATGCTAAAGTTTATGGATCTTCAAAATCTCTAGCATAAGGAATTGCCAACAAGACTTGATAGAGTGGATGTTGCAGCTCTTCCAATGTTAGTCCATTGTTAAGTTGAATATTCAATATGTAAAAGTTGAAGTTGTATTATCATCCTGCATCTTGTTTTGTTCAAAGTAACTTATATCTCATTTGTTTGTTGTATACACTACTTGATGGAAAGTAAACCTTGATGGATTGCAAGAGACAAGTCTCTTTCTATGGTGGAAAATAAGGAATAACTCATGCTTGTTCAACCAAACTTGTTTGTGTATATATTTTTAACTCTGGGATTTGTATAGAAAAAATAATCACCATGGTTTGCACCTTAAATAAAAGAGTAAGAATTTTCTCTCATCAAATATGGATTATGACCAAAATCTTTTCACCATTCAAACCATGCATTATTAAGGTATATTAAATGGAACAGACTCAATTTCATAACAGAAACACGAATTTTGAAATTTGTAAAATGGCCACAATCATCAATTATTTGTCACACTACATGTGTTCTGAATTTGAACATATACTTTGTGGCAATAATTTATTGATGAATTGATTTGTTCATTCTTATATATTACATTTTGCTAACACAACTTGTATTCATAGACAAGGTTTCTTAAAGTAGCTCCATATCATTAAGAGTGAGCTTCCATTGTAACTAGTGGCATGCATTTATCTAGATCTTCACTATCATACTTCATTAGTAGGTGTGATATTATTTTATCCTTTTTTTTAAATCTATCCAAATAAAGCAGAAATATACAAGTTAGGACATAGAAAATTTATTAATATATAGCTTAAAAGAATGCTAAAATTTAATGATGTTTTTAAACAATAACTATAAAACTATAAAATCAAAACAAGCATAAGGTAGATTTTGTGAGAGTTTCTATAATAAAACACGAATCAAGAAGTTAGTATACTCTTATGTTAAGTTCTTCTTTACAAGAGCCTTCTAGATTTGCACTACTTGAACTATTCTTTTTATTTGTAGAGTGTGTGTGATCAATATGCATAGTATGGTTATGTTGTTAAGTGAAAAAAAACAACAAGATCTTTTAGTTGAAGTTTGACATGTTTTTTTTTATTCATGGTAGGTTATAACCTATTAAGTGAAGTATGTGTTAGGTTTGCATTATGATAATGTTACAAAATAATGATGTAACACAACAAAGTAATTATGACATACAACTAGGGGATTTCATATCTCGTTGAATGTGGTGCTATAACCATTATATTCTCAATATAATGAGTGTACAAAAAGGTGGTTTTAGAATCATCAATGAAAGATTTGATTTGAGAATTTTAAGCATGCTAGGTTGCATAAGAGATTTGAAGCTATTAATTTAACAATAATGTGGACAGTGGCAAATTTGGGTGTAGTAATTGCAAAGTAAAATTTTAATTGGATTGACATAAAATAATGGATAAGTAGGATGCATACTATCCATTCTATAAATTGTGATAAAAATTTATTATTTGAAACTATTTTTTTAATGTGTCTTTCAAAGTTGTTACCATATATATAAAAGAATTGCACTTGATTACAAACACGTAATGAATATCAAAATGCTGTGATGTTAGCACAAAAATATAACAATGGTTTACATGAAGTTCATGTTCTTATTATTGATCATGATGTTTTATGTTTACTAGTATCTAAAGAAATGTTTGAATCTTGTAATTATAAAAGTATTGATGAGTGACGAGGTACCCCTATGCTCAACCATAAAAATACGTGTTTCATGCACAATCCGGTCGAATTCCAAGGACTAAGTGCCTATGCACCTTTGTGAAACAATAATGGATTGGTTAATCATTGTCTTCATAAACTTACTTGTATATCACAGTTGTATGGTTAAGTAAGCTTGAGGCATATGATTTTTATGGCTTTTATGTGTTTTATATCTTGCACTAGTAAGGAGGGGGAGAGAGATAACCAAGTAACTAATCTAATTTAACTACTCATTAACTAAGTTCTAAGTACTCCTAACACCAATATTTGTTCCCACTTGCCATACACATCCTAAACTAGTGCAACACTGCTGGGATTACCAAACGTTAATCGTTACTAGGTTACCAAGCACTACACACATGCTCAAAATGGTTGTACTAAGTGTATTTAACTAAGGGAGTTGTAGGGTGAGAGAAATCATTAATCAACTAGGAAAGCATTAAATAATAATTAACACTAATTAATCTATTCTGTATGTTGCAAGGTTTATCATAAAGTTCATGTTTATTGCCGTATACAAAGTGTGCTCAGGTACATAATGCTTGAATAAAGATCCATTCACTCTATGACTCCTACTACAGGCACACAGAAATAATTCTAACTCTGGATGGAAGAAATGGCAAGAGTTTTGCTAAGGGACTAACTTTCTGATGTGGAAACCAAGGGTGCCACCTCTTATCTATAAGCAAGGAGATAGGCCGTGATATTGGGTATCCGACATCACATTCTTGATCCGATATCGTTGATGCGATATCGTAGACGTGATATCGCGATTCATCATACCCCCATGACTGAATGAAAACTCATCCTCGAGTTCCTTACAAAATATTGGGAAGGTATGAGATTATTGACTGAATGACCATTGACAGTGGAACGGGGTGACATACTCAACGCATCTGGTAAATGGATAAACAATACAATACATGACAGCATTAGTGTTCATGACCATAAAAGTGAATACTATACATAAATGACATCCAACCTTATTTGGTAGTGGAAAGAGAAGGAGAGAGAGAAAAAAGAATAAGGCATGTTGCTGCCAATGCCAAGATTGCACCTTCCGTTGTTTATCCATAGCCATGCCACCAATCTTGCTTCTTTCATAAACGTTCCAGTTTCAGTCCATCTTGAGTGTTTCCTCCAAGCCTAGTCCATTGTTGTATGATCACCATCTGCACACACAACACAGTCACAAATGAGTGAGGGTAGATAAATCACAATGCAATTGATACCTTTCCTCGATGTAAAGTGCATTGGCTGAGTTGTGGTTATGGCAGATACTAATTTTGGAGTTTTAACACTAGTAACTACCTAAGGTGTAGGGGTTAGGAAAAATTGAAAAATTTGTGCCTAGGCCCCAATGACTAAGAGCGAACCTCTGGTAGTGATAGGATGGAAAAAGATAAGGAATAAGAAAGATGGAGAAAAAGTAACAATGACAACACCAATAAAATGGATGTCATGGATGGGGATGAGATAAAAAAAGTGTTGATTGTAGGAAATATTTAAGGAAAAGAATTTAACAAATGCACCAAAAAGGAATGCCAGTGGGTCCTCCCCAAAGTAGGCTTGTGCCCTTGATGCCCTAACAAACCAACAAACCAAAGAGTCCGTAGGATCTAGTAATGTCATTTGGAAGTAAGAGTTAAAGACTTGCCCACCAGAAATTACCAAGGAAAAACAATGCATCAACCAAGATATAGACTAATGATAAAACCAACAATGAGGTAAAAAATGGAAAAAAAATGTGGAGAGGAGAGAATGGAATGGAGACCCAAGAACAAGGTTTTGTAAAGTCCCTTGTGTGTTTTATGGTTAATGTGACCGAGTAGAACTCATTCCAAATCCAAGATTAACAAACCACATGTAGTGATCTTGCATCAACACATTTAACCAACCTATCCTCTTAAAGCAACAAGAATGCCTCTATAAAAATTCGCCACCATTCCAAGGAGAACGAGATGGAGAAATAGGAAGCGAGAAGGGCCTTAGCTAGAGGGAACCTTCAGGCATGGATAAAATCTCTTTCCAGTGCCATAACTAGTGTGTGTAGCCCAAGTTCATTATTGTATCTAAGGGGTGTGCTTTGAATTCTCACTATTTTTTTCTATTTTTTTGTGTCTTTTTTGCTTGAGAACCACACCATGCAAAGACTTATTTTTATGTACTCAAATTCTAGAGATTTGATGAATATTTAGAATGGTGGAAAACCCAAAGAAAAAGCATCCAAGCACTCAAGAGAATAGCCAACACAAATGCATAGAAACCCCTTAAATTCACATCCTTTTCATCCTTTGCATCCTTCCTTAGTTTGATAAATACCCAACCACCAATTTGTTAACAATTTTATTAGAGAAAGGGACTAGATAGTTCCAAGCCAAGGGAGACCATAGGATTTTATGGATGCATGAATGATGTGGACTCATTACCTGTTTGATCAAAAGAACCATACCTTAATATCAACATCATACTTCAAAGGTAAAATCCAAACATTAGAAATCAATGTGGTATTATTAATGCCACCATCATGAACACTTATTGGGTGACAAACAGAATAAAGTAATCACACAAAGAAATGGTAAAAATAGGAACGATGATGTAAAACAAAAAAAAAGAAAGATTAAAGAAATGTGCAAAAAAAAAATATGTAAAACGAAAAATTAGAAAGAACTGAGGGCCTTCAATGGTTAGTAGAGGTGGCCATCTCCCCCATGATTGAGTTGGGAGGAGGAAATTTGGAATAATGAGCAAGGTTGCCCACCTACAGAGGTAGCATATGTTTTGGCTGTCCTAAACTCATGGAAAGGTTTTGTTTGTTGCACATTGACTAAAAATCTCTTATTTGGGCTCTCAGGTTTATATATGGTCATGGCCCCTAAAGGGAAAGTTCCATAAATAATGTAAGGTCCTTCCCACTTAGCTAGTAGAGAACCTTATCTCTTAGCTAATACTTAACTTTCCTAATTTTCAAGTCATGACATTATTTATTAAATGCCTTGTGCAACTCATTAGATGATAGCGTAGCTAGTTGGTTCTCCTCTAGCAAGTTAAGAGTCATCAACCTTTGTTTTTGTGCTAGATCAAGGTCAAGGTTGAGGTCACATGCTATGGCTAGTGTACAGAGCTTAGTTTGGATAGGCAATGTTGGAAGTTTTCCATACACTAACTTGTAGGGAGAGTAGCCTATAAGGAGTTTCCATGTGGAGCAGTATGCCCAAAAAGCATCATTCAGTTTAGTGCTCCAGTCTCACCGATACTTATTAGTGGTTCTGGTTAGTATCTTAATAATCTACCTATTGGTGACCTTGGCTTGACCATTTACTTAGGGATGGTATGGTGTAGTCAATTTTGCTCAACCCCTAAGTGTTGCACTAACTTCCAAAAATTTGCACCTATGAAGTATGTTCCATTGTCTAAGATAACTGCACACAGCACACCAAACCTATTGATGACTTGTTGTTGAACAAATCGTGCAGCTATAGATGATGTGCAATCTTTAATAGTAGCTGGTTCAGTCCATTTTGTTAAGTAGTCTACAGAAAATATGATGTAAGCTTTTCCATTGGACATTGGTGTAATGGGCCCCATGAAATTAATTCCCCAAATTTCGAAGGGTTCTAACAATTGAATCCATTGTTGTGGACCCTCCATTCTAGTAGTCATTCCCCCATCACATTGACAATGCTCACAAGATTAGACAAATTGATGGTTGTATCGAAACAAGATACGCCAATAATACCTTGCAAGCAGGATTTTGATAGTTGTTTTTCTCCTAGCATAATGACCCCCACAAGGGCCCTCATGAGCATCTTGGAGAACTCTTAGTTGATCTCTATCAGGAACACACTATTGAACTAAGCCATCAGAACATACTTTGTAAAGTTGTTCATTAATCTCCATGAAGTACTTAGCTCTATGAAGAAACTGTTGTTTCTTCTTAAGGTCTAACTCTGGTGATGTTTGTTGGGTAATGAGATAGGTAAGAATGCTACTGTACCAATTTTTCCCCATGGGTGATTGGTTATTCACTACATCGGCAAAGAGGAACTCATCAGGGAAATGATTGGAAATGGGATACTCATCCTCTTTGTTGTCCCAGCACAACTGAGATAAATGATCGGCGACTACATTCTCAGTGCCTTTACGATCGATCATCATTAAATCAAACTCTTGTAGGATTACTAGCCATCATATAATATGGGGGCCTTACCATTGGCTTATTCATGAGGAACCAAATTGCACTATGATTTGTGTGTATGAATACTTTGTATCCCAATACATAGTGTCTAAATTTTTCTAGTGCAAACACTACAGTCATTAATTCTTTTTCTATAGTAGTGTAGTTAAGTTGTGCACCAACGATACTTTTACTTGCTCAATGGATGTAATAAGGAAGATTTGTTCATCTAACTATGTAAGTACGGCTCCTAAGGCATAGTTGGATGCATCAGTCATAACATGGAATGGTTCGGACTAGTCAGGAGCTTGTAGAATGGATATTTCTACCAACTTTTGTTTTAGAGTCTAGAAAGCTCATTTGCATTCCTTGATCCACTTAAAGGGTATGTCCTTTTTCGTTAGCTCTACCAATGGTTTGGAAATCTTTGAAAATTTCTCTATGAATTTGCTATAGTAGCCAGTGTGTCCAAGGAATGACTGAATGTCTTTGATAGTTTCCGACTGACAGGTGATTCCTAGGATGACTTTGATTTTCTCAAGGTCTACCTCTATCCCTGCATGTGAGATTTTTTGCCCAAGTAATACACCTTCTTGGATCATCTAATGGATTTTTTGCCAGTTGAGCCTCAAATTAGTTTCTACACATCTTTTCAGCACTTGCTCTAATTGGTCCAAGGCTTGATCAAAGCTTACTTCATAAGTGGAGAAGTCATCCATAAAGACTTCTACACCATTTTCTATCTGCTATTGGAATATGCTTACAACTAAGTATTGAAACATTGCAGGGGCATTGCACAAGCCAAACAACATTTTTTTATATGTAAACATTCCCCAAGGACTGGTGAATGTAGTTTTGGCTTGATCTTCTGGGGCTATTTATATTTGGTTGTATCCACTATATCCATCTAGAAAACTATAATAGTGATGCCTTGCAATTGTGTCTAAGACTTGGTCAAAAAATGGCAACGGAAAGTGATCCTTGAATGTTGCCATGTTTAGTAGCCTAAAATCTATACACACCCTCCATTTTTCTCCCTTTTTAGGCATGATTACTAAGGGGCTAACCTATTCGCTATTAGCAATGGGATATATGAACCCAACCTTTAGAAGTTGTTCAATTTCTTCTTTTACTGCTTGCTTCAACTTTGGATTCAATCATCTCTATGGTTGTTTTCAAGGCTTCATGGAGGAGTCAATATAAATCCTATGATGGAATATACTATTATCTATTCCAGTTAATTTGAATATGACCAAGCGAAGGCTTTTGACCACTTGTTTATTACCTTTAGTAGACTCTTTTTGTTGTGGAGCAAGTCTTGCATTAATGATTACTGATTTTTCATTCTTAAGGAACATGTATTCCATACTGGTGGGTAATGTTTTTAGCTCTACGGGCTCTTGTTTAAATTTCTTAGGAATTTGCAACTTTCCCTAGTTGATGTTTTCTAAGGTAGGACTGGGAAGTTGGCGGTGGACTTGCTCTAGTGCATCTATGCTATCTATGTACCCTCAATTAGTTCCATGCATATAAGTGAGCTACTTTCTTGATCAGCTGTCAACCACTAGGTGTCTTCTTGTCATGTGGCTACTGCATACAGGCACCTTTGTATATTAATTGTTTGTGCACATTGATTGCATGTAGGCAATGTTAAACTTTGCACAACCCATGATCTCTGCACGCAATTGCACCCTGTGTTACTGTATGCATTGCATGGAACCTTCTTCTTCTTGATCTTTTTGAAAGTATTTTCCTTAGATTTTTCTAAGGAAAGATTGAGGATTCCTAGGCATGCATCAATAGTGCTTAGCCATGCCCTTCCCATTATGATTGGGAAGTCCCCCTTACTGTTGTTCACTTAGATCACTAGGAAGTCAACTAGATATGACCATTCACAAACAATGGTAACAATGTCCTCCACTAATCCCAAGGGAACAATGATGGATTGGTCAGCCAACTCTAAACAGATATTGCTCTTTTTTAATGGAGGTGGGTTCCAAGCCTTATACATTTCTTGGGATATTGGGTTGACACCAGAACTTGAATTCAAAAGAGCTTTGTATGGCTCATTCCCAGTGATTTGTAGATATATTAGGGGACTCGTAGTGATGAGATGTGATATCGCATGGGCCGCGATATCGTGTACGTGATATTGTGTACGCGATATCGCATCGTCCCCTGCAATATCGCGTACGCGATATCGCGTACGCGATATCGCGGTCAGCTGTCAAATTTATAAATAAGAGGCAGCACTCCCCTTATTCATCATCCTAGGCGTAAAGTTACGAAGATTTGGCAGATTGATCACCCCAGAGATAGAATATTTTCCATGTGCCCGCAGTAGGAGTCCCCCAAGTGAACGACTCTTTATTCGAGTAGCTTTGTACCTGAATGCAAGTTGTGTACGGCAATAAAGATGAGCTTTGTGGATAAACCTTGTAGTACATGGATAGGTTTTCTTTATTATTATTTATTACCTGTTGTTAGCATGGCATGAGTACGACTTGATTACGAGCATTGACGAATGTGTATGGCTAATCAAGGAATAAGCTACTCATCGCGATTAGGCTCTCTCACCCTCAACTCCTAGAACATGGGATAAGTACGACTTGGCTATGAGCACCTACGGGTGTGTACAGCTAGTTAAGGAATCGGCTGCTTATCACACTTAGGCTAGTTAAGTGCCTCAGTACGACGACTTTGAGCACGTGCGTTACGTGTGGTGATCCCAGTAAAGATTAGCGTTTGGTAGCCACACTTGCATAGTTCAGGGTGTGTATGGTAAGTGGGAATGGATGCTGACACTAGTTAATTTAGACTTAGGTCCTTAGTTAGCTTTCTCAACCCTTCACCTCATAGCATAGGAGAAAAACTAGAAAATACCAAAAAAATCATATACCTTGGACTTACTTAACCATACACCGTGACAACAACAAGTAAGTCTGGGAAGACAACGAATGATTAACCCCAAGTGTTCCATGGGGCATTTAAGCATTTAGTCTGCGGAGTTCGACCGGATCGCACATGCTACACTCGTTTCGTATGGTTGAGTGTAGGGGTACCTCGCCACTCATCACCTAGGATCAGATAATTTCCTAGGAAGGTGACCAACTTTGATCTAATTAGTAACAACATGTGTTAACATGACCATATGTGTTGAATGTGATGTTAAGTTTGAAAGGGGCTCTGAAGCTTTATTTGATATGGAGGCATCCAAAGACTCAATCACTTATGGTTGCAAAGGCTTGGTTGGATTTTTGGTTCTAAAGAAAGGTCTTTTCTTCATACGATTGTCAGAACCAACAATAGGTTGAGTATTAACATCCATTGTGGCATTGCATTACTATGGCTAAGCAGGGAGCTCACCTTGCATTACTAGAGCAGGTGGTAATGGACCTATTGGTGGGAGAGATGCGGCCAAATTGGAAGGATGGTACACTTGTGGAATGTCACCCTTAGGAGGAGTCCTATAGTACTCATAGGATTGGTAGTGATGTTGGGGAGTAACATAACCAATAGAGTTACGTGGAGAGATTGGATGTTGCACGTAATATCCATATGGGTCAGGTTGCTGATAAGGATATTGTTACCTTGGTGGTGGCATTCCCCATGATTATGGCTGCTACCACTATTGATGTTCCTCAATTGGTTGTGGTGAAGTTCCACTTGGATAATACGTTAAAGGTTGGTGGAACTACCTTGGGTTTACCTTGGGGATAAGGTAACCATTAGGATGTTTGCCATTTATTTAAACGTGGATTAAGTGCATACACCCCAAACTCCTGCAGATGTGAGATCACAGGGCAACATCCCTTAGGATGGTTGTATTGACATATCTCACATCCACTATCATTGTCTGTATCTAAGTCCACAACCTCTTCAATAATAGTAACTTTACCCTTACCCTTGTTACGTGTGTTTTCTACTCCTCTCTTTTTTCTTTTGT
The DNA here is from genome assembly GCA_015680685.1 of Gnetum montanum. NCBI lineage: Eukaryota > Viridiplantae > Streptophyta > Gnetopsida > Gnetales > Gnetaceae > Gnetum > Gnetum montanum. Next base: position 1,259,031 of record MNCI01037150.1, on the reverse strand, counting down.
CATGATGACTACCTCGTTCTCTAGACTCCTCTACTACTTTAAGAATAGTTTGAAACCTACTATTCAAGGAGTCCCACATTTGGTCTACCTTTGCCGATACTTTTGATGCTAACTTTTGGATAGGCAAGGTTTTCCTATTCACCATCTCTTCGAGTGGTGACTCTTCCTCATCCTCTCAAAATCTTACTCCCTTCTTCTAGAGGAAAGGATCTCGATTATATTCTTCCACACTCTCTCTTTCGTAGCTCACCTTCTTCTTTAGCAACTTGCTTCAGTAGTTTGTGAATTTGATGGAACCTAAGTTCAGATAACCTTCCTTGGGCATAAGTCCAAAGGGTTCTTCCCATTTTATGCCTAAGCCCATCTACAAGATGGCGTGGCTAATCCCACTGTGAATAACCATGGCCATGACAATGATGTAATAGTGCATAATAGTGGCCCATGGTAGCGTCCAAGGGTTCATGACTTCCTTGCTTCCATCCTTGGATTTTCTTTCACAAGTTAGACACCCAGGAGTACGTTTGGTACTTATCATTGAACAATTCTAACATAGTACTCCACCTACGAATGGATTTCGGTTCTAAGGACCAGTACTAGCTTTTAGCTTCTTTTATTAGTGTCCGTGGAAACAACTTAAGTTTTTGCAACTTATTTTCTATGTTTTGCAAGGCACATGCATCATGAAATGCTTGTAAGTGATTTTGAGAATCAGCGTTATATCCCCCTTCAAATCGTGGGATGTTATTCATGTCTAACCTCTTGATCCTACTATCTTTTTGGTGCCTTGTTAGAACTCTCACAACCTCAATTATATCTAGCATGCTTCACATGGTGAGTAGGGGTTTATCATGATCATCTCGTTTGTAGCATCTATGGTGCCTACGTAGTTCCCTATTCTCCCTTCTTCTAGGTTGTGATTTCCTAGAGTGCCCTTGTCCTTTGTCTTGATTGTTTCATCTATGACTTCCAATTTTTTTTCCCTTATCTTCATAATTTGTTTCTCTATGGCTATGTCTGGACACTAAAGGAGAGGGTGAAGGAGATGATGAAGGTAAAGGAGAAGGAAAACCGCCACCATGACAGCGTTTACTACCTTCTCTTCAGTGGTCTCTGCCTTGATCGCGATTGTGATCAGAATGCCCACCTTCGTCATGTGTCCTTGTTCCTTTTTCGGACACTTTGTGTTTGTTGGTATCAGCACTTGAGTTGTGAATAGTAGAATAAAGGTTTTGATACACAACCCCTTGGCCAAGGTCAAGGGGAGGAACATCATTATGTGGGTGACTACCTGAGGCATGTTCATCACCCTCAATTTTGCTTAAAACATGGGGGCCATCCTTAGACCATTTTCCTTTCAAAGAATTATGGTGTCTCTCCTGTTGTAAATCCCTTTGAAATTTTACCTCTATGGGATGATAGTCTCTCAAATCATAGTCTTGCGAATGTATTCCATGTGTAAGTGTTGTATGCCTATTCATGTGAGAGCACGAAGAAGCATACTTGGGGCTGAACAGTCGGGAGGTAACACTATGTTACCTTCCAAGTCACGCCAATGTAGCTGTTCATCTTGGTGGAGAGTAAAGGTGAAGCTAGGTATATATTCATTGGGATGAATATATATCACATGAAATTGTTGAGGAATGGGCGGATCAAAATCATGTGTATTCTGTCACTGATTGCTTCTTGTGTTAGTCCTAGGTGGTGAAGTGCTTTTGTGAGAAGAAGAAGACATCTTGTCTTGTTCAGTGTGCAATGTACTATTATCTTTGTCTCTTTTTTTTATTCAACCCTAAGGGTTCGTTCCAATGATGTGAATGATTTTCTAAGTTCTACTTAGCGCACAAACAACTAAGTCCCCAGCAACGATGCCAATGATGAGCGGCAAGGTAACCCTATGCTCAACCATACGAATACGAGCGTTTCATGCACGATTTAGTTGAATTCCAAGGACTAAGTACCTATGTACCTTTGTGGAACAATAATAGGTTGGTTAATCATTGTCTTCCCAAACTTACTTGTATGTCACAGCTGTATGGTTAAGTAAGTTTGAGGCATATGATTTTTATGGCTTTTATGTGTTTTATATCCTGCGCTAGTAAGGAGGGGGAGAGAGATAACTAAGTAACTAATCTAATTTAACTACTCATTAACTAATTTCTAAGTACTCCTAACACCAATATCTATTCCCACTTGCTATACACATCCTAAACCAATGCAAAATTGTTGGGATTATCAAACGCTAATCGTTACTAGGTTACCAACCGCTACACGCATGCTCAAAGCGATCGTACTGCGTATATTTAACTAAGGGAGTTGTAGGGTGAGAGAAATAATTAATCAACTAGGAAAGAATTAAATAATAATTAACACTAATTAATCTATTCT
>MNCI01037150.1:1200636-1250857 GCA_015680685.1 Gnetum montanum | reverse complement strand
TATAAATTTTGTAGTTTTAACAAACATAATGTTTTTAAATTATGCAAAAATATTGCTTATCATTAAAAGGGAAAAATTTTTAATCGGTGAAGATATAGTGTCTATCCTCAACAATTAAAATTAGGAAATGATAACTTTTTTTTGAAATTATGTTTCAAACATCATGAAAATATTATTGTAGATGATATATCAAATAGTTTTACAAGATATGACTTGTTAAATAAAAATATTGATCAAAAATATTATTTTTATAGCATGATGATAGAATTCAACATTTGTCAAATGCATATGAAAGTAAAAATGAATCTTTGTATGATGCCAAAGCTACTATACTTGATGATGACAATTATCAAAATATTATTAAGAATTTTTTATTTGAAAATGCAGACTTTCAAGTTTTTGATTGAAATGGAAGAGTTGGGTTTTATGATTATACTAAGTTATGGAAGGATGGTGAGTAAAAGTTTACATTTGGAATTAGTGATTTAGAATATGTTAACATAGATTAATTTTGTAAATTTTGATAAAACTATTAATGACTTTGTTTTATTGAGTATTTAGATGATTTTGATGTTTTTTTGTTATTTAATTTAGTAGAACCAAGTACTCTTATTATTAAAAGTTGAATGTATTGATAAATTATCTTATTTTGAATAAGGATTATTATATCATATAAATATATTAAGTAGTGATATTTTGGTTAGTTTGCAAAAACGGTATATTAATTTTATTTACAATGTGTTACAAATACCTATGTTAGTGTAACTATTTATGTCGAATGGTCTAAAACATGCCAATTAAGATGACAGGATTTACCAAGAACATTTCATAAAAAAAATGGAAAACATGAATTGGAAAACACAGTATATCATCATACGGGACAATTGGACAGAATTGTTTCCTTCTGGAAGGTTGGCAGCAATTGCGTTTAGGGATACGAGCCACAGCCTCCGGCTATAGATGGTTATGATACCTGCCTCTCTTGTATCAATTTAATTGTCGTTCAGTTAACCATACTTGCTCTCTTTGCTGTCATCTCTGGACGCTCACCTAAATAGTAATGGTCAAGATTGGCGGAAAAGACAAAAATAATTGACTGATATCTCAAAACACCTAAATACTCAACATGGTGCTCCCATGGATTTTCCCCGGCAAGAATTCCTGTCTCTGCCGGTCTTTGTAGCCCAGAAGAAGCATTCTGGCACGGTGGCCTTCATCGATTACAACACAGGGCGACATCTGAGCTACAATGATTTCTGGGTTATGCTTAGATCTCTTTCTGCGGGCCTGGCCTCGCTGGGAATCAAGAAATCCGACGTTGTGCTGTTGCTGTCTTCGAATTCAATTAGTTTTCCCGTGGTGTATGGCGGTTTTTTCGGTGGGTACAATCATTACCACTGCAAATCCGTTGAATAATACGGGCGAGATTGCCCGTCAAGTGAGAGATTCTGGTGCCAAAATCGCCTTCACCGTGCCGGAATTGGCCTCCAAGGTCAGTCTTCCCACTGTTCTGGTCATGGAAGCCGTGGAGGCACCCCAGAGCTCTGGCGGCAAATTTGAGGCCACGCTTCAGGGTTTGATTGCTGGGTTTAGTCCTGGTGATTCTCCTGTGGTTAGAATTTCACCAGGATGATGTTACTCTTCAGGTAAGAATTTACTGTTGTGGCTTTTTGTGGGTTTCACCGCTTAGTGGGTATTATGATTGTTTGAAACTTTGAATTTTGGATTTTTAGAATATGCTGTTGTGGGTTTTGACCACTTAGTGGGTAGTAGGATTGTTTCAAACTTAGAGGGTATATGTTGTCAGAGACTCAGATTACATTTCTTTCGGGAAATAGTAAAAGCCAGTATCTCACATATTTTTGTTCTCTATCAGGCCCTGAGTACATGAGTAGATTTTCCATAACAATGGTTAGTAGTTTGGGTTGACTTAGATGTAGTTATTAATAATTGTTTAGAGATGTGTCACTGTAAAATAGTTTATATCAAATTTTATGGTTTATATCAATTGCTGAATAAATGGGATAATAGAGTATGACAATTAATATTCATTACTACTAAGTTGCATTCCATCTAGGTGGTAACAATTATGATTTCTATTAATTGTTAAAAAAATTGATGTTAATAGAATATTAACAATGGTTAGGCATAACTGCTTATGTGCATGGCCTCAAGAAGCTTTATCTGAAAATTCATTACTACTAGGTTGTAGTAGCAATTGTGATTTCTATTAACTGTTAAAGGAATTGACTTTAATATAATGTAAATGATTGTTACCCATGTGCATGGCCTTAAGAAGCTTTATTTGAAAATCCATTACTACTAAGTTGCATTTCATCTGAGTAGTAATGATTGTGATTTCTATTAACTATCAATGGAATTTACTTTAATACAATGTAAACAATTGTTACCCATAACCGCAGCTCATGTGCAGAGCCTCAAGAAGCTTTATCTCAAAATTTTTGTTTCTTATTTTTATCCTGATACAGTTAAAAAGATCTTATTTGAGCCATTGGTCTTATTTTTATTTTTTATTTTTTTGAAAATAAATACAAGTACCACTGGTATGAGCAAAGGAGTAATCTCTACTCATAGGAATCACATATCCATGGTATCTATTCTTCTTGCCTGCCTAGGTTTCACCGGCAAAACTAACAAAGCTATGAAAGAAACATTTCTGTGCATTGTGCCAATATTTCATATATACAGGCTCGTTTTCTTTGCTTGTGGGCTTCTGGCATCTGGATCAACTGTAGTTGTCCTCACCAAATTTGAACTCCTGGACATGCTTAAGGCCATGCAAAAGCATAGGGTGACTTATTTGCCTATAGTGCCACCCATAGTGTTGGCTGTCACGAAGACCAGCGTTGCCAAAAAATTTGATTTGGGCCCTCTACACACTGTCAGTTGTGGGGTAGCTCCACTTAGCAAGGAAGCAATAGAGGATTTCATATCCCAGTTCCTTGGAGTTACCATTATGTAGGTACTTGTTTATACTTGTTAGTTCTTTTGGTTTCTCTTTTAGATAATTGGAGTTACCATTATGCAGGTACTTGTTTATACTTTTTTAGTTCTTTTTGTTTCTCTTTTAGATTATTGTTAAGCTTGTCAAACTGAAAATCTGCCACTTCTAACTTGCAGATGCAGTTCCTTTCTTTTTCTATCTCTAAATAAATGGGTTCTGAAAATATTTATTGGCTAAGGGATGGACATCAGTTACAATACATTTTTTAACTAAAATTAAGCTTTAAGGTGGAAACATTGATCTTTCTTTTTTGTGAACTTTCGTGTAACAAGGCCTCAGTTCACAGAACAAAGCTATATTTAGTCTAATCCATTTGAATCCAACTTAAAGACTTTGTGCTCTTTTGTGGAAATTACTCTTCTTACCGAGAAGCTTTCTTTTGTATGAAATACTACACTTTTGACATGCTTCATAAAGTTCAAGCTGTCGCCAAGAATGCTAGTGAAATACTGGTATTTAGTAAATAAACTGTCAGAAGGGTTTCATTTCATATTCCAAATATGGCAGATTGCTTTAATAATCTAAATGTGCAAGAAATCCTAGTGAAACTAGTGGGTGAGTTGAAAGTGCTTTTGTTTAGATGATTTACTTTGGTATACCAATTTTAGCAAATCAATAATACAATACTGCTCTGGTTTCTCTGGTCCCCACAATGCAAAAACAATCTTTATTCCAATGGATTATTGTTTCTTTCAACACAAGAATGGTTTCTTTCCTCAGACAATATGTACCTATAACAAGCCTATAGAAATGGATGTTATTTATTTGTCAAGCAAATTAATGTTGCTGCAAAAATTGTCCTTAGAGCCTGTTATTTAAAGATGGATGACTAACCTTCTGTATATATGCTTTTGTTGCAAAGATAACTTTATAGGAAAACTTAGCAGGGTAAGAATGATGAGATAACTTTATAGGAAAACTTAGCAGGGTAAGAAAGGCATGATAATGTATGATGTTGAAAGGATTGTTAACCAAGAGGGTAGGGGTGGGTTAACTGCCATCTTGGTTCTATTTTTCTTATGTATATAAGTAGTGGAATGAGAAGCTAGTTCTCTTCATTGGTTAGATTAATGGTTAGTTGGTCAATTTGGATTAAGGGTAAGAGGTCTCCTAAGAAATAATCTATAGTAAGTCTCTTTAGTCATAAAATAAATAGATCATAAAATGTAAATACTGATAAACTTTTAAAGTCACAATTTATGTAAAATAAAAATAAATAGGACATAACCTATATTGCAAAAACTAAAAATGAAATGATAATGAAAATAGATATAGAAGAGAATATTTAATTTATACTTCAAGAAAAATAAATCTAACATAAAATGACATTTAATGATAATAAAATTAAAACAAACCACTTTATCAAAATTAAGACTAATGTGAGGATCACTAAATAAAACAAAAATTCAATAAAAAATGAAACCTTCCTTTTAGTACTAGAAAAATGAGGTGAAACCCCCTCATAAATATTAAGACACTAATAAGAAATTTGAATGCTTAAATGAGGACCTTCACCTTAAGGCTTAAGACTAATGTATGGTAGAGAGGGGTCACCCCTTCGGCTTATCATGTGATTGAGAAACTTTCGTCCATAAATGACACCATGCTCAACTAATCTAGTGCACGTAGTAGTGAGGAAAATATGAACAAATATTATAATTGCTTTAAAACATCCAGAACATGGCATCAAAGACTTTAAAAGTCATGCTAATCAATGGCTTTCTTCTCCAACAATTTGATGATATAAAGTAGGTATCCAACTGATGAGCGGCTAGGTACCCCTACGCCCAATCATACGAACCATGGGCATTCACACGTGACTCGGTTGAATTCCGTAGACTATAAGCACTTAACATACACCAAACCCTAACCAGCAAAACCTTGGGTTAGAATAGTCGCTGTCTTCCTAATCTCACTTGTGATGTTCTACCTGTGATGGTTAAGTGAGATTAATGCTAATGATTTTTATAGCTTTTTACTTATCTTTTGGCGGCTAATTAAGGTATGAAGAGTAAGGAATAAACTATTATCTAATCTATAATTATCCTAGCTTGTACTCTAACTATTCCTAGCATAAGTATTCGATCCCATCTTCCAAGCATGTTCTGAGCATCTCCTAACACTTCTGGGTTACTAGACGTTAAGCGTCACTGGGTTTACCAAGTGTTTAATTTACGTTCGAGATGGTCGTGCTTATGGCCTTTATAAACTACGAATGAGCAATAACGATTGAGATAACAATAATAGAAACTTAAATAATTAACAAGTAATTAACAAAGCATAAACATATTAAACTACTGAATGCATAAAATAGCTAAGTCCAAATGCTGCAAGGAATGCTTGAATAGTTTGTCTTTATTGTCGTCACGCCAATGGGCTCAGATACATCAATGCTCGAATAAAGAGCCAATCACTTTTCTTACACTGGTTGTGGGCACTTGGAAAATATTCTATCTCCTGTGGGAACAAACTACAAGAGCTTCGCTACAACTAACTGAAAAGTAAATGAGGCAGAAGGCCTTCTTATTTATAGGCCAAAATAGGCTCCACGTAAATGGGGCCACGTTGATGCATGAAAGGCTACGTCGACGCGGCCGCGTATACGAGGCCCCGTATACGCGGCCTAGTCGACGCATCGACTAATGACACTTCATCATACCCCCACGACTGAGTAAAAACTTGTCCTCGAGTTACTCTACAATTTGGAAGGCATGGATTCTTATTTACAACACACATGACTAAACACACACATGACACAACATTAATTTGACCAAGTGCCCAAGTTACAGAGAAGGACAAATTACAAAATGGCAGTGTTCAGAGACAATTGAACACCTTGTTGGTCTTGGAGTCTCTGCTGTGTAGACTGATGCATAAAATTGTTGAAGAAGGTCACACCATCCCTGGGGATGGTGGTTTCGACGGACCTTCTCTAGCCTTTGGCCCATGCGTTGGTGGCGGCATGAATGACGGTTGCCTTGCGATAGCTGCAACTTCTGGAGGCAACTGGAAAGCCTCCAAGAGAGCCCTCATCTTTTCTTCTTTTCTTCTGGGGTCATTCACAGTCCAGGTAGCTTCCCCAATGTGTGCTGGAACTAGAACTTCCCAAGGGCATGGCAATGCCAGGAAGAGTTCTTTGAGGTTGACAAACCAGGCTGCAAACTGCTTTCGTTTGATGTCGAATGCTCGGATCGATGCTTGCAACTGCTGGTAGTCATTCATCCTATGGGCCAGGTTCTCTGCGACTATACATTGTCCTTTAAAGCTGCTGCGGAGAACCTTGAGTTCTGTGTTTACCGTTTCCAGCTTCTGCTTCATTGCTCTGTGCACTTGGAACTCTCCCTCGTATAGGGAATACGAGGCGGCCACTTGTTTTTCCAACTCTGACCATGGTCTTCCGGTTGTGAGCATAGCCAGGTTTGCATAGCGAAGGTTGGCAAGCTCCATATATTCTATCATTTCCTCAATGTGTAGCTCCTTAAGGTGAATTTCAGCCTAATTGTAGTCATTTAACCTATCAAAGATAGGTTGCCATACCTCGCCTCCATCTCGGAGTTGTTGGAGTGCTTGGTTCATTTTGGCCTTTGCAACTTGGATACGCTTTTCATTTACTTCATTCTGTAATCCCACTTGGTCCATGTAATGATTTTTGATGTTTTCAAATTTTAGGACCTCATTTTTCCAAGCAGCGATTTCAATTGTAGACTTCTGTTGCAACGGCTGAACCTCTTCCATTGATAGATTTTGATTTTTAGCAGCCAACCTTCTCACGTCAGCATTCATCGTGGCTAGTTCTTCCTGTTGTTGGTGGATAAAATTTTTCATATGTTCATTTTTTGCACCAATGTTGCATAGGCGATGAACCTACGTAGTCAGTCACACATTCTCCTGGCGAACCTTTGCCAAGTCCTTGTCTAAGTGATATGCTCGAACGTCTGCCAAGGACTTGTCGAAGATCGTCGTCTCTCACACATCATCAATGCTCTGAAGTTTGAGTTGAAGTTGTTGAAAAGCTTCATCTCTAGTGATTGCGTGGTCGAGGATGGCTGGATCGGCAAGCTGGGCTCTTAATTGGGCTATTTCTATTACCAAGAGTTAACAAGCGACTTGGGCAGTGTCAAGTTGCCCTTCCAAAACGAGGCGCTTACCCCTTGCCGAGAGTAGCTCCAACTTGGTTGCAGTAATGTTGTCCAAAAGGTCGAAGATATCTGGAAACAGTTGCCTGGTTCCCACTAGTTGGTCCAACAACTCCTCGTGTTGGGCTACATCAATCTTGCTACACAAAGTTCTAGAAAATGCCTGTACATCTTGTAGTCTATGAACATTTGGTATAGGTGGTACCGATGCATTGAGGGCCGTAGCAATTGTGTCAGCAACCACTTCGACCGTAGTCTCCTATTCTTGGTGCTACATCACTAGGACTATTGCCCCTTGACCATCCTCCAAGCATATTAAAAAGGTAGCACCATTTCCAAAGATTTTAGGAAATAGCTATCGAGTTGATACTATTACCTCTTGAACACTAGGATCTGTCCTTGCTGGCACTTGCATCTGGGCTATGGAGAACATTGGCCCTACCCTTTCAAGCAAGCTAACTAATCGAGCCACTTCCTCCAGGTGGCTCATGGCAGTGCGTTAGACCAAAGGGTCTTCTCCTCCACCGGTCCTGCTAGATTGCTCTTGCTAGCTCAAGAGTGTTTCTCGGATTTCACGAATGTGTTCTTCTATGGTTTTCGAACTCGGCTATGTTTTTTGTGCATCAGATCTTAAGAGGTTGGGCATCTAGGATCTCCATGATGAATATGTTGTATAGGACCACAACTATTGGGACTACCATCCCATGGAAACACAACACAAATGAGATTAGTACCAGGAGAATCCCCATGAAGCTACAAAGGGAAAATGCTTCATTAACCACTTGTTCCTACTAAACTAAGAAAAAAAGAAGGATCATTCCTTTGGAGGTTCTCAACATGAAGATTCTCCACCCCATGACTCTAGTGAAGGGGGCTTAAACCCACACTTATAGTCTCCTATTAACAATCTAGGTTCAGGCAAAAGTGAGAGTCAAGGTAGGGGCTCGGGCAAGCATCATGATGATGATAAACTTGATGATCATGGTCATGAAAAGTGGTGAAGAGGTGGCAGACACCATGGTGGTGGTAGTCCTCTGCCCTCTTTACCCTCTTCATCTACATCTTCTTCTTCCTTCGAATCTAATTGAAATCATAGGGGATGAAACTGCGATGGAGGTGAATAGTAGGACAATGATCATAAAACCCATCGTGAATGAAGGGTTAGTAGATGAAATCATAGGCATCATTGAAATTATGATGATGATGAACCTTTGCTTATAACTTGAAGCATGTTGAACATTGCATAGGTAGTCAGAATTCCAACTAGGCATGTGAAAGATAGAAAAATTAAGAGGTTGGATATGAACAATATACCTAGATTTGAGGGGGGATATAACTCAAATCCACAAACCCATCTTCAAGCCTTTCATGATGCATGTACCTTGTAGAACATAGAGAAAAATTGGTAGAAACTCAAGTTATTTCCCAGGACACTCATAAGAGAAGCAAAAAGTTGGTATTACTCCTTGGAGCTGGAATTAATTCACAGATGGAGTATGATGCTTGAGTTATTCAATTGCAAGTATCAAATGTACTCTAGAGTATCTAATTTGAGAAAGTAAATCCAAGGTTGGAAATAAGGAACACATGAACCCTTGGACATAACCATGGGTAGGTGCTACTATCTCTTACATAGGTGTCCTAGCCATAGTTATTCTCAATGGGAGCAGCTTCACCATATCATAGATGGCCTTTGGTCAGAAATAAGGAGAACCCTTGGGATCTATGCCCAAGAGAGACTATCATAATTAAGGGTCCATCAGATCTAAAGGGTGATTGAGTAAGGGTCCATCAGATCTAAAGGTTGATTGATCTAAGTAATGATGGTAATGTAAATCTACTCTAGTTGAGAGCAATGAGCATTTGGTCTTGACTTACTACACACATTTTGGGCTCATGTAACCATTACTAGGATTACCAAGTATTATGCTACTAGGCGAACCAAGCACTAACACTACTGAAATCACCAAACAATTACACTTAAATGCTTGAAACTAGTTGTACTCATTTTTCTTTACTAATGAACAAGTAAAGTAAAATAATTGGAAATGTAAATGATTAAACTAAGAAAATAGTAAAAACTATGGTAAGTAAAATAATAAAAATAATTGGATGTTGCAATGATGAAAAGAAATCTCGATCTTTGTTTCTAACCATGAACTGTGCCCAAGCATACTTCCCTCTAATAAAGATTCCGTACAACTACTCAACACCACATTACAAGCATTCACTCTCTATTGTTAAGTTATGAAAGCAAACTAATAGAGTTTTGTTAGTAAATGACTAAAAGGTGCCCAATACATGGAACGACTCTCATATTTATAAGCATTTATTATAATTGCAACATCGCATTTACGACATCGCAAAATAGATGTGACATCACATCTACAACATCATAAATGCAACGTATCATCTATGATGTAGAAGCCAACTAAGATGCATTAATAGGGATGCTACAATGTAGATGTGATGTCGCATCTATAATATCTAAACCAACTAATGATTTATCATATCCCCACAACTAACTAAAAACTCATCCTCGAGTTAAAACAAAATGAGGATAAAGTCCCTTACAAAATTGGGAGGTAAATTTAACTATGCATGATTGATGGACCATTTACATGACTTGGAATGTTGCGGTGGTATGTACAAAAATGACATGGTTAAATGAAAAAACAAAAACAAAATTCGAGATAGCACAATATAGTTCATATTCTAGGTAGTGGTGGCTCTTCCATCAACTTCTTTCCTTTGTCGTCAGACTTCTAGAAAGTTTCTTCCCTTTTGTCCTTGTCTTCTTTTCCATATGCTCTCTCTACTAAGTATGGCGTTGAGACTTTTTCAATTTTAACTGTTGCATCGGCCCCTTTGTTTCACTAGAATTGGTACATTTCATCTAAGTTCCATTCTCTACTATTGGTCAGTGTGGGTCATAATGGAGATACTTGGAGTTGGATCTTTACAACTTCTATATTGTGAAGGTTCTTCTTCTAGTGGTCTCTTTAGGATCATCTACAATCAACAAGGATATGAAATTATTAAAATGTTCACACTAGTTCTTAATAGCTCTTTACCTTACTCATACCTTTGGTTAAATCAAGTTCTTATCATATGATGATTGTAAAGTTATAAAAATTTGCAAAAAAAGGTCCTTAGGTGTTATATCTTTTAGTTACTTATGACCTTATATTATTTTTCTTACTTATTATGGCCTAAAATAGTTGATATGGTCTATTAGGAGTGTTATCTAAATCTTTTTGGCCTTCGTTTGATTGATTAACTTTACGATTCTTATTATCTCCTTATACTTACCTTTCTAGTATCTTCCAGGTGTTAGGAACTTTTGGCTCAAATTTTCAAATTTTCACTTATATCGCACAATGCACCCTCCATGACTAAATTGAGCACTCTAGGATCAACAAGGTTCAAGAATTTTGAAAATCAAAGCTACAAGGACAAAGTTATGGCCTTTGAAAGCTAGTGTGCAACAAGGCTGAGGAAAAATTGCAAAAACTTCTCTTGCTACAAATAAGATAAAAAATAAATTTCACTAACTCCTGCATGTATATATACTATTTTTATATGCGTGACATTGTAGATCATACATTGTAGATACAACATCGTAGGTGCCTACAACATCATACCTATGACATCATCATAAAGAACAAATTTTTCATTGATTTTTCTTGGAAAATTTAAGTGAGATGAAATGTCTAGATGATGTAAAGCATGTCTAGAGGATCATGAGTCATGAGTGATGCATAGTTTTCAATAATTTAGTGTTCAAGATTCATGAAGAAAGAATCTCGAGCAATGAAAGTTTATGGTATGGATAAGAAATGGATAATGAATTTCTAATGTACAGATGGATTATTAGATGATAAGGGAAGTATTTATTGGGTCTTCTAGAAGGCACAAGATGATGTAAAATTTCTTGTCAAATATGAAATACAAGAGTTATACAAGTGGGTCGTCCCAAAAGTAGGCTTCAGCCCTTAGTGCCCTTGTACAAAAATGCCTAAAAGTGTTTGTAGGCACTCAAGGAGTTGAATGTAAGACATACATGTCTAGAAAAACACACATGTTAGTATCACCAGGTTGGAAAAATAATGCTATATTATACAAAACCACAAGTTGTGATTAAATATAGAGTGAGGTGAGATTGATTATAAAAAGGATTTTTGAAATTGGGACATGAGGTATCCTACCATAGGCATAATGAATTCTTGTGTTTTGTTAGTGGTTAAAGTATTTATTAGCCTTTTTGTTCAAGATTCAAACCAAGTCTAGACTACATTACAGTGACATCGCATTGTTTCATCTCTTGGAATTACAATTGTAAGACTACCACTATTGTAAGGAGTATTTTCACTTAGCATAGTGTCCAAGGAAGGAGTTTTTTCATTGTACTTTTTATTTTTTTTATCTTTCTAAGAAGTTGCATACCTTAAGCATGGGTAACATGTCTTTCTAGTGAGACCCCCAAAAATTTATTCTTGTGCATTTATTTTATTTTTTAATTTTGTCAACCTTAATCAGGACTACTTTAGGCATGGGTAACATGTCTTTCTAGTGACATGGTAAGGTAGCACTTATTTTACTCTTACTCCCATTTTTTGTTAGATATACAAGGATATAATACAACCTTAGCAATAGGATAGGACTTAACAAAAGTAATCCAAGAGAATCCACAAATCCCTTTGATGCCACACGCTTTACGTTCCCATTTGATTCTTCACTTTTCTATTGAGGCATAATGATTACAATTTTATTTGTAGTTTTATGATGGGAAGAATATCATTATGGCCATGGTAAGAACCTCTTATTAATAGAATGGGTGGATGAAATGTTGTGGTCTCACTATACAAATAATAAATCTCTTATGACTTGACAACATAGGAAAATATTCACCTTATTGGACTACATCTTGCCTTATTCATAATGTGTTTTATTAGCAAAGAAAAAAATGAAACATATTTACAAAGAAAATGAAAACAAAGTATGAAAAAGATAGCAAGAAAGGAAAAAGATAAAAAGAATGAAAAATTATCAAAGAATAGAAAATGTTAAAGAATTGAGAAATTATTTAGAAATTGAAAAGTATAAAAGAATGGAAAAATGTATCAAAAATGTGAAAAGGTATATCAAGAAATTAGAAATAAAAAGAATTGTAAAACAAAAAAAATTAAAAGCATTTATTAATTCTTGAATTACGATGAGATATCTCCCCCATGACTAAAATCATAGGCGAGTGTCGAAAGATGCAACCTTGTTCTCTTAGATCATTCACTTGAGGTTTCTTACTTACCATCCTAAATGACTAAATGTTTCTGTTATCATCCCATGTAATCGTAATGGTAATTGAATTTTTATCATCTAAGTTCTTCTTTGCTCTATTTGCTAGTGTATGATTATGGTTTAATATTTGTGTTTGTGAGCTCTTGGTTGGGATCATTTTCTGAGAATAGAAGTTAATAAGTGATTTAAATGTTTCCTTGCATGTTTTAGACACTTTTAGGTTCTCAGTTTTTGACCATTGGGTGTCTTTTGGTTTAGTGGTCCATGCTTCCATTTGTCCACACACTTGTTTTTCATAGCTGTTGTGAGTTGGTGATGAATTGTGGTTTGTCAAGTGCTGATATTAGATCCTTAACATTAGACCCTTGATAACCAGGTGTTGATATTGGACCCTTGACATCAAACCATAGTTATCAGGTAGGCGATATTGCAGCATGGATAATGATATCAAATACACGATATCATGGTTCTTGTGTAAGCCTATAAATACCACATTTGGGTGCATAGGAAGGGGGGAGTAAGTAAGTAACTAGTAGTAGAGTCTTTTTGTTCATTTTTAGTTCATCTCAAATCTTTCTCCAATGCATGCTCTTAGTGTGCTAATTGTAATTGTACGGAACCTTTATTCGTGTGACATACTTGGACATGCGCATGATTGACAATAAAGATTGAGATTACTTCATCATTGCAGCATTCACTTAGTTTTAATTGCTTAACTGTTATTATTATTTATTATTTTCTTAATTAATATTTCTTTACCTTCATCTACTATCCCTGTTATTAAACATGAAATGAGTATGAATTAATCAAAAGCATTTAAGTGTGACTACTTGGTATCCTAGTAACGTATCTAGGAGTGCTTAAGTAACCTGGGCTTGGTAATCCTAGAAGTAGTACACGAGGTTCAAGATGTGTATCAATGATTAAGGATGGATGCTCATCACACTTAGGCTAGCTTATATTTTACTTTTCATCCCCTATTAGCTTAAAGCAAAGTTATTTTCCATTGCCTCTAGGAGTAGCACTAGTGTAGGACCACATGATACACCTCACTCTGGACTAAACCATATATGACAAAGCAAATACTAGTCTAGGTGTAGACAACAAACTACGATTAACATGTAACTATCTAGATACCACAACTAGCCCATCTGTAGAGTTCGACCGAATCGTGTGTGAACGCTCATATTCATATGGTTGAGTGTAGGGGTACCTTGCCACTCATCATTGGCATTGTTGCTAGGGATGGTGCTAGTTATTTAGATTAGTTACATCATCCAAGATGGTTGTAACAAAGCCTTGATGATATAGTTAACAAGAATTTATCTAGGAATGATTGGAAGACTTACAAAATTCATGATGAGTTTTCCAATTCTTTCTCTTCCTCTACCCCTTCAACGTCAGGTTGTGACATGGATGACCATCTTTCAAGGGATCGACATAGAACTCATTGGCCAAGTAAAAATATGGTACAGATCCTTAAAACCAAAATCAATTCGTAGATGGCCAACAATGGTAGAACTCTTTCCTAAAAGGTATGAAACTTATGCAAGAGTGTCAGCCTTGAGGAGACAAATCCAAGAGTGGAAATAGAGAAAAAATGAACCCTTGGACATGGCCTTAGAAAGATACTATTCATTGTTAAAAAATTTCCCAGGCCATGGATTCTCCGAGAAAAGGCTAATGTACCACATCATGGATGGGCTCCATAACGAAACAAGGGAGACCCTAGGGATGTATGCCCTAGGTCAACTATATGAGCTATGAACCTACTAATTCTAATGGCTTATGAAGCATGTAGCAAAAGAAGAAGGAGAAATAGCTAAATTGGAGAATGTTGAAAGCTCTCAACGGGACCAAAATCTTGAATTAGCAAAGGTCCATGATCATGAAAAGGATAAATCAACTCACCTCAAGGAGGTGGAATCATCTTTGCCAATACTATAATCACTAGATGAGATTGAGGCAAAGATCAATAAGATGATGGAATGGATACATGAAAAATGTGGAGAATATGTTAATACTATTAGAGGTAGAACCATGATGAACCAAGAAGTAGGATAGAACATCCTTAGACAATCAGAAAGGAGGGTTGAAGAGAATAAGAACTTAACTGCTAATCATACGTATCAATGTAACATTTGCCTATACGATCACCCCAAAGGTCAATGCCCCATCTTGTCACATTTACATGAGCATTGGGGAATAATGTTACATCTAGAGTTCATACAACAATATTGTGTTCAACCACAATGGCAAAAATCCTAGTCGTGGGAGAGGCCACCGTTAGACTAGTCACACCTTTTCTACCATCTAAACCCAAGCATTTATTATGTTCAGCATCTTATTTCCCCAATTGGGTCAACATCCTCTATCTCACAAAATCATTATCATTCTCCTAAGTACTATCAGCCCATGTCCTCTCTAACAAGATCACCACCTCATGTTCCTTATACTTCTCCTTACCCTCAATATTCTCATCCTTCACCTCCTTCTACATCGCCACCAATAGTACCAGGAGGTTTTTCACCACAGCACCAACCCACGAACATTACTTGTGCTGCTATAGTCAATAGTAGTGGAGGCCCTCCAATACATCGAAAGAACATTTTCTTTAAGCACGATCAAAGAAAGAGAAAACACACTTTTGAAACCACTGCATTCTCCCAGTACAAGTCCAATGTTGTGATGCTTCTACTTCCTTGAACACAACACCTCATGTTGCCTTCTCAAGGCCACCAACCAACACTCCAACAACTATGCAACCTAAGGAATATAACCACATAGGGAGACATATTGATCCTTGCATACCATTTTATAGTCGTAGGTGCCATAGTGGGTTAGCTCCTTATCACATGAAACCATCTTATAATTTTCCCTACTATGCCTACTACAATCAAGTGTGTGAACCCCAATTTGGGTATATTCCTACCACCACCTCAAAAGACACTTGGTGGTTTGGATATGATCAATCTCCAACATTTCCAACATGCATGGATCCATATTTTCCATTTATTAATTCTAGCCATGCTCAACTATTTAGTTATGGGAGATATCCTTCATTCTAACAAGTAGAATTAGTAAATATTTTTTCTTTTCTTTTTCTTCAATCTTACAATTTTTTGTTTTCTAGTTTTTCATTTCTAATTTATTGTTTTCTTTTTTGTGGGTAATCTCATCTATGAATAAAACACTCATGTAACTAGTCAGTTGAGGTGTTGTTCTATGCTATCGACTCACAAGTGACTAATTATTTAGACAGTGAGCACACAACATCCACCCACCCATTCTATTAATAAGAGGTTCTACTCTGGGTATGATGATATTCTTGTCATCATTAGAACTTAAAGTAATTTTATGCTCATTATTCCCAAAGCAAAAAATGATGGACTAAGAGGGAATGGTTAGGGTGTGGCATCAAGGGGACTTTTGAATTCTCTTTGGTGACTTCTGTAGGTGCTATCATGTAGCCTGGTTGTACTAAGATCCTTGTAGATCTAACGAAAAAATGGGAGTAAGAGTAATAAAGGCACTTAATAGAAACTCAATGCTATTCTAGGGATCCCACTAGAAAGACATGCATCCATGCCTGAAGGTTGGTGGCTTCTCTGGTTCACTATTGGAAAGGAAAAAGTGCCAAAATGGCTAGAAAAAAAAGATGAACCACACAAGAAAAGATCAAAAGAAAATTTTTTTTTCTGTGTGTCATAGATTCCAAATCACTTCTCCCTTGGACAAAACACCAAGTGATCATACGCCTTGCTATCATGGTACTCTCATGGTTGTTCATCCTTAGATGAAACAATGCGATGTCACTGATCAATGGACTAGACTTGGTCTTGATTTTGGAGCAATAGGCTAATGACACATTAATCACATCCTACACTCACGATTCACTGTATCTTGGGTCAGTTACCTCATGTCCCAATCTCTGCAATCCCTTCTACGATTCGTTTCACCTCACTGTCTAAGTATTTCTAATTGGTGTCTTATGTGGCATAGAATTCATACCTTATCGCAGTGGTATTTAACATGTGTGTGTTTTGTTGCATCAGTGTAGATTACATTTAACCCTTTTAGTGCCTACAAACATTTTAAGGTGTGGTTATGCAGGGGCATTATAGGTTGGAACCTTCTTTGGGGAGGATCCACTTGCGTGACTTTTGTAATTTGTACTTGTTGCATACCACCACATCATTTTATACCTTTTGAGTACTTTATTGCCAAATCTATTCTTTCCTTTGTCATCATTTTATCAAACATTCCTCAAAACTATTACATGTCCTTTTATGTGTCATCTAAACAAATTAGGTTCAACATTAAAATTTTAGGGCAACTTCCTTAAAAACTTTCTAACTCTAAAATCACACTAAGTAAAGAATTAAGCATTTATTAAAGGCAATGAGTAAGGTATGAAATACTTGAACTTCTTTTAATAAACTTACTAACAATTGATCTTTGTGTGATTATAGATGGGCCCTAGAAGAGGACAACAAGGAGGACCTTCTCAAGGTGCAACTGAACGTCTAAGGGGAGGCAGAGGCCAAGGACCTCATGCAGAACATGTAGAGCAAGAGGCACAATCATTCAGCATCCATCAGAAAACTCCTATCACTACATAATCTGGCCAAGCCAAAGGTGGAGAGGTCAGGGCCCTAGCCTATGAAGAGGAATGATGACTATTTGTGGCATGGCATGTCAAGGGCAATCAAGTGCTCCTACAGCTACCGTTTTCATGGGAAGTGCTGACTCCATCAAACATTGGAACATCAGCATGGATAGCTCATAATCCTCAAATAGAAGAGGAGAAATGTTAGGTGCTTTTTCAATGGTATCAATCTCAGAAGCCTAGAGCATAGGACAAAGGAAAGGCACCCATGGAGGAGCCACCACCACTAGGAACCCCATGAGTTCCACAATTTTTTTATTTGTGTCTATGTCCAAATTTTGTTTAGTCCCACATTGTGGCATGAAACAGTCCATGATCATTTAATAATATCATACCTATTCCCTATTTGTAATTGAATGAACTTGTTCCTCACTTTCTCTGACTCAAGGACAAGTTGTTATTTAGTTGTGGGGGTATGATGAATCGTGGTTTGTCAGGTGTTGATATTGGACCCTTGACATCGAATCCTTGATAATCATATGTTGATATCAGATCCTTGACATCAGACCCTTGACATCAAATCCTCAATATCTGATGAGTGGCAAGGTACCCCTACACTCAACCATACGAATACGAGCATTTCACACATGATCCGGTCGTACTCCAAGGACTAAGTGCATACGTGCCCTAATGGAACACTTAAGGTTAATCAATTGTTGTCTTCCTAGACTTACTTGTATTGTCACGGTTGTATGGTTAAGTAAGCCTGAGGTGTATGATTTTTATGTCTTTTATCTTTTTAACACCTTATGCTAAGATGGAAAGGTGAAGAGACTAAATGACTAACTTTAATTAACTAAGTTCTAATTGTCCTAGCATCAGTATCCGTTCCCACTTGCCATACACACCTTGAACCAGTGCAACACTACTAGGATTACCAAACACTACTCGTTACTGGGTTACCAAGCATTACACACGTGCTCGAAGTGGTCGTACTGAATGCACTTAACTAGGAGAGTTAAGGGTTGAGGAGGATTAATTGTCTAAGAAAGCATTTAAACATTTAATAATAATTAAATCCTATTTAGCTTAGTCCATATGCTACAAGTTTTATCAAAAATTTCATCTTTATTATCGTATACAAATGTGTGCTCAGGTATAATTTGCTGGAATAAAGATCCGTTCACTTTGAGACTCCTACTGCAGGCACATGGAAATTATTCTAACTATGGAATGGTAAAACTACTAGAGTTTGGGTAAGGCTCTAGATCTAGATGTTTGAAAAAGGGAAGGTCACCTCCTATTTATAGACAAGGTGATAGGCTGCGATATCACGTACGCGATATCGCAAGGGCCGACGCGATATCACGACTCATCATACCCCCATGATTGAATGAAAACTCGTCCTCGAGTTCCTTACAAAATATTGGGAAGGTATGGGATTATTGACTTAAATGATACTAATGGTGAATGGGATGACATGTGAATGGATCATCATTACAATACATGACAAAATTTAGTGTTCATGACGACAAGAGTGAACACTATACACATTTGACATCCAGCTTTATTTGGCAGCTAAGAGAGAAGAGAGAAGAGAAAAAGAAAGAAAGAAGTCTACTACTGCTACTGCCAGGATTGCATCTTTCATTATTCATCCATAAGTGCACCATTAATCTTGTTCCTTGTATAACTATGTCAGCACCAGTCCATTCCAAGTGTTTCCTCTAGATCCAATCCATTATTCTATGGTTGCCATATGCACACACAACACAGTCTAATATTAGCAAGGGTAAATGAATCCCAATGCAGTTAATACCTTGTCTCCGTGTAAGGTCCATTGGCTAAGTTGTGGCTAATGCGGATCTAAAGACATAATACTAGTGGCTACCCGAGGTGTAGGGGTTAAGAAAAAATTGAAAAAATAGGACCAAGACCCCCATGATTGAGAATGAACCTCCGGTAGCAAGAGAATGGAAAAATATAAGGAATAGAAAAGATGGAGAAAAAGAAACAACAGGAACACTGATAAAATGGATGTCAAAGATGGAGATGAACAAAATAAATGTTGATTGCAAAAAATATTTAGGGGAAAGAAATTAACGGATGCACCAAATAGGAATGTCAATGGGTCCTCCCCAAAGCAGGCTCATACCCTTAATGCCCTAACAATCCCACATTCAAAGAGTTCATAGGCTCTAGGAATGTCATTTAGAGACAAGAGTTAAATTCTTAACCATAAGAATTTACCAACAAGAAAACAATGCATCAACCAAAATATGGACTATTGATACAACCGACAATGAGGTGATAAATGGAGAAAGAAGGATGGAAAGAAAAGAATGGAATGGAATCTCAAGAACAAGGTGGTGTATAGCCCCTTGTGTATTAATGGTTAATGTGACTTAGTAGATCTCATTCCAAATCCATCCTCAAACCAACCACATCCAGTGACTTTGCGTTAATACATTCGGCCAATCCATCCACCTAAAGTAACATGAATGCATCCACCAAAGAGTCACCACCATTCCGATGAAAAGAAGGAGGAGAAGGTAGAAAGTGAGAAGGGCCTTAGTTAGAGGGAACATGTTTATTTTAGTTCCATAACTAGTGCTTGTAGCCTAGAGGATTATTTTATCTAAGGGGTGTGCTTTGAATTTCCACTATTTTTTTTTTATGTTTTGCGTGAGAACCACACCATGCAAAGACTTATTATTTTTATTAGCTCAGCTTCTCGATAATGGAGCAGTGTCAAAATGGTATGGGAGACTCAAGAAGAAAACATCTAAGCACCCGAGAGAATGACCAGCACAAATGAATCAAGTTCCCTTGGAGTCACTCCCTTTTTAGTCCTTGAGTCTTTTCTTAGTTTGAGAAATACTTAGTCATCAATTTGTTGATAGTTCTTATTGTTGAGAAAGGGACTATATAGTTCCAAGCCAAGAGAGACCATAGAAATTCATGGATGCATGGATGACGTGGACTCATTGCCTATTATACCAAAAGAACCATACCTTAGTATCAACATTGTAACTTAAAGGTAAAAGCAAAACATTAGCAATTAATGGAATACAGTTCATACCATCTTTAGGAGCACTTATTTGGTGACGAATCAAACAAAATAAACAAACACACAAAGAAATGAAAGAGTGTAAACGATGTTGTAAAACAAAAACAAGAAAAGTTAAGAAATTTGTAAAACAAAAATGTAAAAGGAAATTGAGGGCCTCAAATGATCAGCATAGGTGGCCATCTCCCCCATGACTAAATTGAAAGGGAGAGATCTGAAATAATGAGCACTTTTTAAAAGTTTTCAGAAGTGTCCAACTTCTCCTAATTGATGTTTTCAGGTTAAGGATTGGAAGTTCGCGATGCTCTTGCTCCAGTGTATCTATGCTTTTGACATAGCGCAAGTTGGTCCCCTCAGTTAATTCCATGCATGTTGGTGAGTTACTCTCCTTATTAGCTATTAACCACTGGGTGTTTTCTTGTTGTGTGGTTGCTACATACAGATACTTTTGTATGTTAACTTCTTGGGCAGACCGGTTGCATGTAGGAAATGCTGAACATTCTTGTACGCCATCATCCTCTGTATCACTGTATGTGATGCATGGAACCTTCTTCTTCTCGAAATTTTCATAAGTGTTTTCCTTAGATATTTCCAAGGAAAGATTACAGATTCCTAGGCATGCGGTTATGGTACTTAGCGATGCCCTCCCCATTATTATTGGGAAGTCCCCCCTTTATCATTATTTACTTGGATCACTAGGAAATCAGCTGGGTATGACCAACCACACACAGTGTTAACAATGTCCTCCACCAGTCTTAGGGGAACAGTGAGGGACTGGTCAGCTAGCTCTAAGCCAATATTACTCTGCTTTAGTGGAGGCAGGTTCTAGGCTTTATACATTTCTTACGATATCAAGTTAACTCCAGAACCTGAGTCCAAAATAGCTTTACGAGGTTCATTCCTAGCGACTTGAAAGTAGATTAAGGGACTTCTGGGGTCAGAGAATTTCCTGGGAAGGTGGCCCACCTTTATCCATTCAATGATTGTATGTGTTAAGATAACCATGTGCGTTGAGCTCTATTTTTGATTTGAAGGCAGCTCCAAAGCCTTATTTGATGGAGAGGCGCTTAGAGGCTTAACCTCTTATGGTTGTGAGAGCTTATTTGGACTGTTGGTTCTAAAGAAAGGTCTTCTCCTTGTACCATTATCAGAACCAATAGTGAGTTGAAGGTTTACAGCTCTCATAGCATTGCATTGCTATGGCTGAGTGGGGAGTTCCCCTTACATCACTGAAGCGGGTGGTAGTGGAGCTATCGATGTAAGAGTTGTGGGTGGATTTGGAGGATGGTATGCATGTGGTGTGTCTCTCCCATGAGAAGGAGTCCTATAGTACTCCAAAACTTGGTAGTGATGTTTTGGGGTCGCATGACCAACAGAGTCACTTGGAGAGATTGGCTGCTGCATGTAATAGTCATATGGATCCGATTGTTGGTAAGGGTATTGTTGCCTTAGCGGTGGCATCCCCCATGACTGTGGGTATTGTCACTGCTGGTGTTGCTTGATAGGTTGTGGTGGAGTTTCACTTGGATAATACGTTAATAGTTGGTGGAACTACTTTAGGTTACCTTGGGGTTAAGGTAACCGATGGGGTGCTTGCCGTTTGTTAAGTCGTGGGTTAAGTGCATACACCCCAAACTCTTGCAGATGTGAGATTATCAGGCAACATTCCTTAGGATGGTCATATTGGCATATCTCACATCCATTGTCATTGTCTGTATCCAAATCCACAACCTCTTTAGTGATAGCCATTTTACCCTTACCTTTTCTACATGCATGGTCCAAATCCCTCTTTTTCTTTTTATCATAGTTACTACTTCACTCCTTAGACTCCTCTACGATTTTGAGAATGGTTTCAAATTTGCTATCTAAGGAGTCCCACATTTGATTTACCTTGGCCAACACTTTTGTTATTAATTTCTAGAGCAGCAATGTTTTCCTATTCACCAACTCTTCAAGTGGTGACTCATCCTCCTCCTCACAGAATCTTACTCCCCTTTTTCAGAGGGAAGGATCACGGTTGTACTCTTCTACACTTTCTGTCTTGTGTAGCTCTCCTTCTTCCTTAGCTACTTGCTTCAACAATCTATGGATCTGATGGGACCTAAGATCTGATAATCTCCCTTGGGCATATGTTCCAAGGGTTCTCCTAGTTTCATGCCTAAGTCCATCTATGAGATGGCGTAGTTGATCCCATTGTGTGTAACCATGGCCCTGGCAAAGATGTAGAAATGCATAATATCGACCCATGGAAGCATCCAAGGGTTCATGAGTTCCCTGCTTTCATTCTTGGATCTGCTTTCACAGGTTGGACACTTGGGAGTACGTTTGATACTTATCATTAAATAGTTCTAGCATCGTACTCCACCTTTGAATGGATTTCGGTTCTAAGGACCAACACCAACTTTCTACTTCTTTTATTAGTGTCCTTGGGAACAACTTTAATTTTTTCCATTCGTTCTCAATGTTTTGCAAGGCACAAGCATTGTGAAATTCCCATAAGTGGTTCTAAGGATCAGCGTTGTATCAACCCTCAAGTCATGGGATATTATTCATGTCTAGTCTCTTGATCCTACTATCTTTCTGGTGCCTTGTAGATATTCTAATGTTCTCAGTAATGTCTAACATGCTTTAGGTTGCAAGTAGGGGTTCTTCATGGTCATTTCTTTCATGGCATCTATGATGTCTATGCAGTTCCCTACTTTCCCTTCTTTCATGCCTTAATTTTCTAGAATGCCCTCATCCTCTCTCTCGACTCTCTCATTGATCTTTCTCACTCTATTTACCCTTATCCTCATGGTTAGGCTCCTTACGACTGCATTCGGATGTTGAAGGAGAGGGTGAATGTGATGATGAAGGTGAAGAAGAAGGGGAACCATCACCATAACGATGTTTCCAACCCTCTCTTCAGTGATCCTGGCCCCAATCGTGATGACGATCAGAATGCTTGTCCTTATCTTGTTTTTGTGTTCCCTCGTTGAACACTTGGTGTTCGTGGGGATCAGAACCAGGGTTGTGAATCATGGAGTGAAGGTTTTGATACACCAACTCCTCACTATCATTAGGAGGGGGAACATCATTTTGTGGAGAACTTATTGAAATAGGTTCACCACCCTAAATATCACTTATGATGGGCAAAGCATTATGCGGTCCTTTGCCCTTCAAAGATGTGTGGTAACTCTCCTGCCGCAAGTCCCATTGACGTTGCACTTATGTGGGGTGGTAGTCCCTTACGTTGTAATCACATGCAACCTACGCGGTGTATAATTGTAACATGCCTATTCATGTGAGGGCATGAAGGAACATGTTGGGGGCTGCTCTATTTGGAGGCAACACTATGTTACCCTCCAAGTCTCTCTAATGCAGTTGTTCGTCTTGATGGAAGAAAAAGGTAAAGTGTGGTATATATTCATCATGATGAATATATACCACACTGAATTGTTGAGGAACTGGCGATTCTTGGTTATGTGTGTTATGCTGCCGACTGTCTCTATTGTTGTTCCTAGGTGGTGAAGTGCTTTTGTTCGAAGAAGAAGACATTTTAGTCTTGTTTTTTGTGCTATTTATCGTTATGTTCTTTTTTTTCTCTAGATTAAACCTAAGGGTTTATTTTAGCTCCCAACGATATGAATTATTTCCTATGTTCTATGTGGCGCACAAACAACTAAGTTCCTAGAAACGGCTCCAATGATGAGTGGCGAGGTACCCCTACACTCAACCATACGAATATGAGCATTTCACGTGTGATCCGTTCGAAATCCAAGGACTAAGTACTTATGCACCCTAATGGAACACTTAAGGTTAATCAATTGTTGTTTTCCCAGACTTACTTGTATTGTCATGGTTGTATGGTTAAGTAAGCCTGAGGTGTAAGATTTTTATGTCTTTTATCTTTTTAACGTCTTATGCTAAGAGGGAAGGGGGAAGAGACTAAATGACTAACTTTAATTAACTAAGTTCTAATTGTCCTAGCATCAGTATCCATTCCCACTTGCCATACACACCCTGAACCAGTCCAACACTACTGGGATTACCAAACACTACTCGTTACTGGGTTACCAAGCATTACACACATGCTCGAAGCGGTCATACTAAATGCACTTAACTAGGAGAGTTAAAGGTTGAGGAAGATTAATTGTCTAAGAAAGCATTTAAAAATTTAACAATAATTAAATCCTATTTAGCTTAGTCCATATGCTGCAAGGTTTATTAGAAAGTTCATCTTTATTTCCCTACACAAATGTGTGCTCAGGTACAATTTTCTCGAATAAAGATCCGTTCACTTTGAGACTCCTACTGCGGGCACATGGAAATTATTCTAACTATGGAATGGTAAAACTGCAGGCACATGTTTGAACTAAGGAAGGCCACCTCTTATTTATAGACAAGGCGATGGGCTACGATATCGCGGAAGCGATATCGCAACTCATCAATATCAAACCCTTAATATTGGGTACATGATATTGTAGCCTAGATAACGATATCGGATACACAGTATCATGGTTTCTGTGTAAGCCTATAAATACCACATTTAGGCACACAGGAAGGGGGGAGTAAGTAAGTTAGTAGTAGTAGAGTCTTTTTGTTCATTTTTAGTTCATCTAAACTCTTTCCCCAGTGCATGCTTGTAGTGTGATGATTGTAATTGTATAGAACCTTTATTCGAGTGTGACATACTTGGACACATGCATGATTGACAATAAATATCGAGATTGCTTCATCATTCTAGCATTCAATTAGTTTTAATTGCTTAACTATTATTGTTATTTATTGTTTTCTTAATTAATATTTCTTTACCTTCATCTACTATCCTTGTTATTAAACACGAAATGAGTACAACTTAATCATGAGCATTTAAGTGTGACTACTTGGTATCCCAGTAGCATATCTAGGAGTGCTTAAGTAACATGCACTTGGTAATCCTAGAAGTAGTACACGAGGTCCAAGATGTGTATGAATGATTAAGGACAAATGCTCATCGCACTTAGAGTAGCTTAGATTTTTCTTCTCATCTCCTATTAGCTTAAAACAAAGTTATTTTCCATTGCCTCTAGGAGTAGCACTAGTGTAAGACCACATCATACACCTCACTCTAGACTTAACCATACATGAAAAAGCAAATACTAGTCTAGGTGGGAAGACAACAAACTACGATCAACCTATAACTATCTAGATACCACAACTAGCCTGTCTACGGAGTTCGACTAGATTGTGCATGAATGCTTGTATTCGTAAGGTTGAGTGTAGAGGTAATATTTTGAACTTTCAACCTAAAACTACATCATTTATCATTATTAGTCATGCACAAAATTACCTATCTCTCAAAAATGATAGGTTCATCTGTTATGTTTGCATTGGATTGGTAATGGGTGTTGGCTCTTGTATAGGATAGGGAGACATTGTTTTAATGAGGAAGGATGTTGCACCAAGTTAGTCTTGTGCTAGTTTTGATGAGTTATTAGGTCTATGAGTTTTGTGCCCATGTGAGGAAACTATCTTAAAGAAAGGATGTTTTTGATACTTTTGCTAAGAACTACTAACATTATCATTTACTTGGATGTTCATAACATAAGTGGCATTCTTCTATTGATGTTGTAGTGCTAATACTTCTTGTGTTGTTGGTGGTGACATATGCTAGAAAGAAGTATGAGGATATTAAGGATGTGACAAAGGATAAGAGGTGTGAGATGGTTATCCCATAGGAGATGGTGCGAGTTAATGATATTTAGAAGAGAGATAGTAGTGATTTGAGGTAGAGGAAGTAGAACCATTTGGGGAAATAGGTTGTTGAACATAATATTCATGCAGGTCTAGTTGGCAATAAGGGTATTGCTGGTTTGATGATGGCATCCCCCATGATTGTGGATTTTTCCAATGTGGTTCATAGTAGTTTTAAGGCTAATAAAAAGTCCCACTAGAATAGTATTGTTGGTTGTAGGACTATCTATAATTACCTTGTCAGAAAGGTAATTTCCTAGGAATTTGCTTTTGTAAGAACATGGGATTCAAAGAAAAAGTCCTAAACTCTTGTAGATGTAACTTAATTGGGCAATAGCCCTTTGAATGGTCATATTGGTAGATGTCACATCCATCATCCTCTTCTGTGGTTGAGTCTATAGCCCATTCTACTATAGTTGTTTTTCCTTTTTAACAATAAGTGTTCCTACCTATTTCTTTGTTTTTTAATTTCTTCTTGTTTTGATTACTTGATCCTTTTTGTGTTACCCTCTTCTCTAAGGTTTCCATGTAGGTTGTAACTTTTTCATTCATCAACTTCTACATCTTAGATATCCTTTCTTCAAGCTTAGAGATAGACTTTTGTATTAATAAGGTTTGTTGTGAAATCACCTCATCAAGAGCTGACTCTTTTTCCTCATCATAGATATATTCCTCTACATTATCTTGTTTACATAACTCTCCTTATTCCTTTGTCACTTACTAAACTAGCCTTTGTATCTGATGGGCTTTTAATTCATATAATAGACCTTGGCCATAAATCCCAAGGGTCTCTCTCATTTGGTTACGAAGCCCATCTATGATGTGGAAAACCTAATCTTTTTACGAGAAATCATGACATGGACATCTATGTAGTAGCAAATAGTATCTATCCAAGGCCACATCCAAGGATTTATATTTTTCTTGCCTTCATCCTTGGATTTTTTTTTTCAAGTTGGACACTCTTGTAGAGGCTTGGTATTTCTTATTGAAGATTTCTAGCATTATGGACCATTAATGGATTGAAATTTGGTTCCAATGATCTATACCAACTTTCAACTTCATCAACTAGTGTCCTAGAAAAGAGCTCAAGCTTTTTTCACTTGTGTTTAATGTTTTGCAAGGTGTAGGCATCATGGAAGGCTTGCAAATGATCTTGTAGATTAGAATCATAGCCTCCATTAAATTGAGGAATGTTATTCATATCCAGTTGTCTGATGCGACTCTCCTTTTGATGCCTATGGGATATTCTAATTGCCTTCCTGATCTATATTAATGAGTCATGTTTATATCAGTCCCAATATCGAATAGTCAATATCGAGGCTCCAATATCGGATACGCAATATCGGGTCCCAAGAAATGATGTCAAATATTTGATATAGTCTCTTCTGTGCTAGCTTATAAATACAACACTTGGGTGCATGGTCAACATATAGTTTTAATTCTCAGTTTTGATAGTTTTTCTTAGATTTCTAAATTTAAGTTTTGTTATTCCCCATGCATGCCCACACTATGATGTTTGTAATCGTACAACACCTTTTGTTTGAGTGTGATGTACTTGGACATGTTACATGATTGGAAATAAAGATCGAGATTACTTCTATCATTGCCTCATTTACTTAGATTTATTATTTCTTTGATTATTTAATTAGTTACTATTTTCTTTAGTTATTGTTTTCATTTATTACAATTTACCATTTTTTTCATTAAGTGGAATGAGTACAACTTAATTACAAGTGCTTAACTGTAATTACTTGGTAACCTAGCAGTGTATCGTTTGGCAAGTCTAGTGATGTATGCTTGGCAATCCCAGAGGTAGTCTCATGAACTTCAACATGTTCATGGACAATTAAGAATGGATACTCATCACACATAGGCTAGTTTAGATTTTACTTTACATTGTTCAATAGCTTAATTAATTCATCTCTTTATCATCATTAGGAGTAGCAGAGGATTAGACAACATCATATGCCTCACTTTGGACTAAACCATACATGAAAAAGCTATTACTAGTCCAAGTGGGAAGATAGTGAACTATGATTAAGGCATAACAATCTAGATGCCAAACTAGTCCCATCCACAAAAGTTGACCAGATCGTGTGTGAACACTTGTGATTCATATGGTTGAGCATAGGGGTACCTTGCCACTCATCATTAATGCCATTGCCGATGATGGTGATAGTTATTTAGCTTAGTTATATTATACATGATCGCTATAAAGGTATTAAAAATATATCTTTCAAAAAATACTAAATAATATACATCATAAACCAACAACAATGTCTCTTTCACAAGGAAGCGATAATGCACTATATAGTAATAACATTCATTAGAGAATTAACGAGATTTATAGTGAAGAAAATTGGAGCAACCAACCTTATGCAGGGGTTTCATATGTTCATGACCACCTTGATGATACTTAAAGACTACATTCACCTAAGGCAGACAACCCTAGGGAGGATGAAGTAAGTCCTAGAAAAGGGGAGGCCTCAAGGCCTAAGACCTCCTTGAAACCAAAAAACGATAGAACAAGGGACCCTGGGGAATACCATAGAAGCCATGGCAATTCTTCTTGTTCCTCATCTTCCTCTTCCCCTTCAACATCTAGTACTAATGACAATGAATGTAGGTATGGAAATAAAGCTCCATTACAAGGTCAGAATAGAAATAAAAATCAAACTTGTAGGAATGCTCACAGTCATCAACATGAATATAGGCAAAATTGTCACCCTCACCCAAATAGGAATTTGCCTCACAACTTTTCTAATGATAATGAACCTTTGATGACCACTAAGAGTGTAATGTAGATCATAGAAGTAGTTAAGATATCTCACAAGCATCATAAAGAGAGTTTCCTACCCATGCTTGATATGAATAATATCACCAAGTTTGCAGGAGGCTATTATTTAGATGATCAATCTCATTTACAAGCCTTCCATGATGCCTATATCTATTACAATGTTGAAAGTGGATGGAAAAAGCTTAAGCTCTTTCCTAGGACACTAATCGATAAAGTTGAAGTATGGTATAGATCATTGAAACCAAATTCAATCCGAAGATGGTCCATAATGCTAGAACTCTTTAACAAGAAATACCAAACCTATGCACAAGTTTCCAACCTAAGGAAACAAATCCAAGGATGGAAGCAAGAACAACATGAACCCTTGGACATGGCCTTAGATAATATTATTCCCTACTGAATAAATGCCCAGGCCATGGTTTCTCTAAAGAAAGGCAACGTTTCCACATCATAGATGGGATTCATAATAAAATAAGGGAGAGCCTTAAGATGTATGCCCCAGGAAAATTATATGAGCTACAAACCCATAAAATCAAAGAGTTAATCAAGTGTGTGGCAAAAGAAGAAGAAGAGGTATGCAGATGGGAGAATGTTGAAAAAAATCATTGGGACCTAACTCTTCAACAAAAGGAGGTCCATATCTATGATAAAGATAAAGAGATCATTGTCGATAAGGTGATCTTGCAACAAACGTTGCCAATACAAAAGTCTATTGATGAACTTGAAGGAAAGTTTAATAAGATGTCCAAATGGATATATGCAAATGTTACAACTCTTGTTGAGAAAGTTGAGAAGAGGATCATGCACAACAAGCTAGGTAATCATAATAAACAAAGGATACATAATCCAGAAATAGCTAAGAACACTTTTTTGGCAAATAAGAAAAATGGCTAACAAAAGTGAGGCTATAGACTGAACCATAGACAAAGATAATGGATGTGACATATGCATATATGATCATCTAAAGGGCCATTGCCCAGTCTTGTTGCATCTATAGGAGTATTGGACAAGTACCTTAAATCTGAAGTTTGTGCAAAAGCATGTGCCTAGGAGATTTCCTCTTCCACAAGGTAATTATAGACATTTCCACAACCAATCATACTATCCTAGGGGGACTTATTACCAGCCTTAACATTATCATCAACCATTTTGGGAACAACCACAGTCATGGGGGCCACCACCAAATCAGCACTATCCTTTCTATTAGTCAAAATTGCATAGGTATTATGTTCAACACCCTGTTTCTCTAACTAGTTCTATGTCCTCTATTTCAAATCATCACCACCACTCTCCCAAGTACCATCAACCCATGACATCTCCTAAAGGATCACCACCTCATGCCTCTTACCATTCATCCTACCCTTGATATTCTCACACTCCACCTTATTACACCATTGCCAATGAAAAAAAAGAAGGTTTAGTAGCACAATATTAAGAAATGGATGCCACTTATGCTACCAATGTGCATAGACATGTTAACATTGGTAGGTCTTAGCCACCACGTAGGAAACGTCCCTTCTTTAGGAAAGGTTGTAAGCCAAAGCAAAACACACATGGACCAACCACATCATCCAAACTAGCACAATGCCAATCTAGTGCAATGCCTTTCTTTTCACAATCATTGTTCTCTAATCTTATGTAAGGGCCATCGCCCATTGTTACTTCAACACCCAACCAACGCAATGAATCTAAAAATGTGGGGAGACAAACAAATCCATGCATACTGTCTCATGATCAAGGGTGCACTCGTGGGCTAGATATTCATAACATTAACACACCTCATACCTTGACCCACCATACATTTACCAATCAAGTGTGTGACCAACAATTTGTCTACCCAACCACTGCAACACCAACAGACACCTAGTGGCTGGGGCATGAATGGTTACCAATGTTCTATACATGCATGGATACTATCTATCCAATTATTAATCCTTGTTATGGCCAAATGTTTAATCGTGAGGGTCACCCCTCCATTCAAATCTTTAGGATTCTTAAGTGTTTTTCTTTTTTTTTGTTTTACAATTTTTTGTCATTTTCTTATTTCTTGATATAGTTTTTCCTATTTCTTCCAACGTTTTCTATTTTTTGTTTTCATTTTCTTTCTCATGTAATCTTGCTTATGAATAAAATGATCATGTTGCCCATTAAGATGAGGTTTTCTCTAGGTTGTCAAGTCATAAGGGACTAATTATTTGGATAGTGAGACCACGTCATCCATCCACTCATTCCATTAATAAGAGGTTCTTGCTCTAGTCATAATGACATTCTTTTTCACCATGAGACTAAAAACAAATTCATAGTCATTGTGCCTAAACTAACAAGTGAAAAACTAAGGGGGAATGTGATGGGTGTGACATCAAGGGGATTTGCGGATTCTCTTTAATCATTTCTATTTGTTCTATCTTGTTGCTTTGGTTGTAATTATATCCTTGTAGATCTAATGAAAAATGAAAGTAAGAGTCACATAAAAAGACACTAAATAAATTTTTGAGGGTCTCATTAGAAAGACATCTACCCATGATTGAAGGTTGTTTGCTTCTCAGTACATCCATCAGAAAAAAAGAAAACAAAGTGCCATTAATAAGCTCCACCCTTGGACAAAATGCCAAGTGATGTTACTCCTTGTAACTATGTTAGTCTTATGGTTTTTAGCTATAGGGATAAAATGATGCAATGTGACTAAAATATGGTTTGGACTTGGTTTAAATCTTGGAAAGAAGGGCTAGTGATTATTTAACCATTAATAACACACAAGGATTCATTATGCCTTGGGTAAGACACCTCACATCCCAATTTTTGAAATCCTTTCTATAGTCCATCTCACCTCACTATTTGTGTGATTCTAGCTTATGATTTTATGTAATATAGAGTTATTATCTTAAATTGGTGGTTTTAACATGTGTATTTTGTTTCATAGGTATGCTCTGCATTCAACCCCTTTAGTGCCTACAAACATTTTTAGGTGTGTGGTTACATAAGGGCATCATTGGCTGGAGCCTGCTTTAGGGACAATCCACTTGTGTAACTTTTGTAACTTGTACTTGTTAGACACAACCAAATCATTCTTCACCTTCCAAGTGCTTCATTGTTTAATTTTTTCATTATCCTTATCATGAATTAATCCATTCCACAACCTCAATTTAATGCCCTTTTTCTTACATCTTCCAATGTTTTTAACATCAACAACTCCACTTTCTACCTTTCTGGTGCCTAAAACTAATTTTTCACTTACCCCAAAACTATGGACCTAATGTCAAACCTTCCAACCAATCATAGAGCTTCATTTTCCATGCTTAGTTATCCCATTTAATGCATATTCTTGGACTCTGATATCGACTACCCAATATCAAGTTGGACACGACATCGGATACTCAATATCGAGTCTCACAAAACCTATATATATGACCCTCATAGTGTACAAACTTCATTCTCATTATTTTCAGCTAGGGGAGTTTTTTAAATTTTCTTTTGTGACTTAGCACTCTACACAACCAATTTCTACTTATAATATTTGGCTCTTTACCGCTCCAATTTTCATGTTGTTTGGACCTATTTAAATCCAAAGTGTTCAAGTTAGTTATGGGGTGGGGGGTTGGCGGTACTCACATGGAAAACTTGTGCCAATATTTCAAAATGTTTTATTGCTTGGAAGGTATTACAAGGGTAAGAGTGTTAAAACCTTTAAGCATTATAATGAATAATCAATCATATTAATGCCAAAAACCCTAATTTTTCCACCCAAGGGACCATAACTATCACAATAGGTCACATCTAAGAAAAAAGGAACCAACTGAGAAGGATAAACATTATTTTTGGGGGGATTTTTTTGATAATTTTTCTAACTCTACAATCATATGAACTCAATGAGACTAAGGCATGGGTAAGGTATAAACCTATTAATGTTAAATAACAACACCTTAGTAACATCTAATCTTTGATTGATTATAGATGGCCCCAAAAAGAGGAGCACAAGGAAAACCTTCAAAGTGAGCAACCAAGTGTCCATGAGGTGGTCAAGGCCAACAAGGAAAATCTATGAAGCCTGAGGAGTAGGAAGCCCAATCATTCAACATTCATCAAGAGGCTCCTATCACAAGACAATTGGTCCAAGGAGAGGTTGCAAAACTGCAAGCTCCTATGCAAGGACAATGCCTCATGTTGTCCCTTGAAGGCCTTAAGGTCATTCAAGAAAACTCCATGTTGACCATGGTCATCATGAAGATGAACTTTGGTCCATTTATGAAGTTTTCTCCAGAAGTAATTCAAATGCAACTTCAGGTGTCACCTTTCTGGCTTATTCTTTTAAACAGTGGCAAATGGTATCTTGGAGAAACATACCTATTTTGGTGTAACAAGGAGGAAGGCACCACTATCAACATTTGCAAAGCTAATGTTGAATTCTTGGTTAAAACAATCACCAAAGCTCTGAATCTGCTAAATGAAGAGGATAAATTAGCCCATCTATCTACAAGATTTGACCCTAAAATAAGAAAGCTATGGCTGAGGCAAGCATACAGCAATAATGACAAAGCATATCATGAGTTGACTCTGAAAGAGAGAGATTATTTCAAGATAGGGACATATCATCTCTTTCCCATCAAAGGGCTCAACCAAATCTCCACCTATGCGGCCAAGGGAATTGCCAATCTCATGGGCAAGTACGCAACCAACCTTTCCCAACTATATTATAAAGAGATCCAAAGGCATTTCAAGGAGAAAAAGGCAGGGAAGCCAATACTTCCATTCCCTTACCTAATTAGAAAGTTGTGTTAAACACATTGGAATCCTAGGGTACATGAAGGACATCCCTAGAATGGCTCAGAATGCTTCCTTTGCTAAGCTCCTCAAACCTATAGCACCAAGGAAAGACCTTGATGAAGAATAATAACTAGAGAAGGAAGTTAAACTAGAAAAAGAAATAGAACGAGAGCCTGAATTGCACCTTGAAACACAAGCTCTACCATCGCCACCACAAGATTATAGGTCCTTAATGAGCCATTTGTAGAAAATTTTTGAAATGCTTAGTTGGGGAAGCAAAGAGGAATCAAGCCTCTTTAGAGTTTTAGATGAGGTGTAGCCCACGATTTCAGCCGATCTAACAAGAGGGCAGATCTCACTACAGTCAGAAGGAGAATCCCAAGTGATGCTTGAAATAGGAGAAGATGCCACAATAGTAGTAATGTAGCATTAGGATGTGGCAAACATAGCTGAAGTGATTACATACCACATTAAAGAATCATTCAATGTGATTTTTGTATCCTCAGTAGATCTGACTAGGACTAGACATGCACAAATGCTCGTTGGGACTTTAATGATTCCTGTGGCCCATGAGGATGTATTAGATTGATTGCTGCAAATAAGCCAAGTGATAACCACCTTATTCGACATCCCTAGTGATGTCACTGTAGCACAATCAAACCTCATCATCACTAAGGGAAAACTGGTCATGGCAGAGACTAGGGTGAAGCACGTAGAAGTAGAAGTGCAATGGTTACAACAAGAGTTGGCTATCCTAATAGTTGAAATATTGGATCGTACTCAATTTATCATGCCTGACTATGTGGAGCAATTTAGAATAGAGTAGTTGATGAGTGGCGAGGTACCCCTACACTCAACCTTCACGCATGATCCGATCAAACTCTATAGACAAACTAGTTGTGGTATCTAGACAGTCACTTGTAGATTGCAGTTCATTATCTTTCCACCTGGACTAGTATTAGCTTTGTCACGTATGGTTTAGTTCAAGGTGAGGTGTATGATTTGTTCCTACACTAATTCTACTCCTGAGTATGATGTGAAATAATATTAACTAAGCTCAGAGAGAGTGTGTGTGAGAGAATCTAAACTAGCCTAAGTGCGATGAGCATCCATTCCTTAATCATCCGTACACATCTTGGACCTTGTGCACGACTACCACTGGATTTACCAAGCGCATGACCTAGGTACACTACTAGGTTACCAAGTAGTCACACTTAAATGCTTGTGATTAAGTCGTACTCATTCCGCATTACTAGGAGATAAGGGTAGAGAGATATTAACTAAAAAAGCAATAAATAAAAATAACAATTAATTAATTAATTAAGCTAAGTGGATGCTACAATGATGAAGTAATCTTGATCTTTATTGTTGGTCATGTGCGTGTCCAAGTACGTCACACATGAGTAAGGATGTTGTACAATTACAATCATCACACTACGGGCATGCACTAGGAGAAAGGGTTGAGAGGAAAACTAACAAAAAGTCCCTACCTTAACACTAAAAATTAAATTCAAAAACTTAACAAAAAAACTCCTTTCCAATTTTTTTTACCTCTTATTTATAGATGAGGAGGTAGGCTGCAATATCGTGTATACAATATCGGGTCTCGACTATGATATCACGTAAGTGATATCACATACGCGATATCATGGTTGCGATATCACAACCAACAAATTCATGACTCATCATACCCCCACAAGTGAATGAAAAATCGTCCTCAAGTTAAAGTGAGAATAAGTTCCAATGATTACACAGTGGATAGGTGTGGGGTTATTGACTAACGAGTAGGCATTCATGCTGCAGTGTGGAATCAGAAAAAAATTGAGACACAACACAAAGAAGGTAAAATAAAATCCTATAGCTACAAAATTGGGTGGAACTCATGTAGTTCCTGGTGCTGGTGGCTCCTCCATGGGTGCCTTTCCCTTGTCTTGTGCTCCAAGTCTTGGGATTTGATGGTGTTGAAGTATGGCCTAGAGTTTCTCCTCTTCAATTCAAAGATCCTATGTTGTTCATGCTAATGTTCTGATGTTTTATGGAGTCGGTAGCTCCCATGGGCACGGTAGTTGTGAAAACATTGTATTTTCCTTGACATACCAAGCCACAAACACATGCCGCTCCTCCTCTTAAGCTCTGGATTTGTCTCTATATTCTTGAAAATTTGCAAGCCATCAAGCCAAGTCTGTTGTTACACCTTTTTACCCCTGGTAGCTTGCTTTAACCACCTCAAGTTCAGAATTTGCAATCTCCAATTTTTGCAACAATTTCTTCCATTTTGCAAATTCTGTTTCGTATCTGACATAGGTGGTGGCTACCTGTTGCTCAAGCTCTATTCTCTAGCACCCTGCTATTAACATGGCAAGGTTGGCATATCATAGGTTTGCCAAATTCATGTACTCTATAAGGTCCTAGACCTATATGTCCCAGTTCTTAACTTCCACCTAGTGGGCAAATGCATATGTGTCCAATATGGCGTACCAGTCAGTGTGTTGAGCAATGAGAGCGTTGATGTGGGCCTTGTTCATATGGATTTCTTTCTTGATAATTTGCTTATACATCCCCACCTAGTCCCAGAAATGATCCTTCAACTTCTCATGTCTTTTAGCCTCATTTTGCCATGCACTTATTTCAATGGCCATCTTCTGATGAATGACACGTACTTCCTCTATCGAGAGGGTTCAATTTTTCCTAGCTAAATGGTTCATATCCTGGTTGACCTTGACTAGTTATTCTCGCAACTATTGAAAATGTTCTTTGAGAACATTCTTTTGTTTCTCCATAGAGGTCAATCGAAGGTTGTCAGCAACAAGTTGTCTATTTTCTTCTTGTAAGGCTTTGAGTGCCTTGGTATGCATGTAAGTTTGCGCTTGTGCTACAGAGGCATCCCAAACAACCTTCTCTTTTTCTTTTGCCACCTTCTTATTCTCTGTTAATAGTTTGGTAAGTTGCTCAGTTCTGAAAGTGTCCAGCTGGTCTGCAAGAACAAATTGGGAGGAATCTCGCTATGCTGCTTGTAGGGTCACGAGCCTTTCTTGCAATTTTTGCACTTCTACTTCATCATGCTTAGCCCTCATCTCTGTCAAGAATAGCTTTCCCTTGGTGGAAATGAGGTCTAATTGGATTGTTGTAACATCATGTGGGATGTCAAACAAGGACATCATGACTTGTCCTATTTGTAGCAATTGGTTAAGTACATCCTCATGTTTAGCAAGATTCATTAAGGTTCTAGCCAAAGTTTGAGCATCCCATGCTCTTGTGAGATCTACCGGTGGCATAATAGGTACATTGAATGATTCTTTAATATGGTCTATGATCACTTCTATGGGTCCTACTTCATCCTGGTGCTGCATGACCACCACCATGGCCCCTTCACCAATTTCTAATTGTACTTGAAAGGACGTAGTGTTCCCTAAGATCTGTTGTGGCCAAGTGCTCTCCCCTCCTCCTGTATGGATAGAAACCTCATCCCTCATGCGATTCAAAGAGACTGTGGGATGTACAGCATCGTTAATGACATGGAAGAGATTTGTGTCATCACAACTTCCCCAATTGATCATCTTAGTGATGGCCCTAAGATGGCTCATCGATGGTCTGTAATCTTGTAGTAGCTATGGTGGTTGATCCTACTAGCCCCTGCTAAGCCTTGCTTCTTATTGTTGTCTAGGTCTCGTGCTTGGAAGTTGACTGGGTCCTGCAAGTTGGATTGCAGTTGGCCCTGCTATTTATGCCTCTTCTTGTTCTGATCCCAGCGTCTCACTAGTGAGTTTTCTTGCAGCTGGTGGCTTTAGCAGTTTGGCATATGAAGAATTTTTGGCTTTTTGGAGGACATCATTAGTGTATCCTCTAATTCCAGCACATCTACACAGCTTCCTAATAAGACAAGGGAAGGGCAATGCAAGCTTCCCTATCTTCTATTCTTCAAACCTCCTAAGAATCTTCGTGAAATATAGATGAGGTAGGTTAGCATTAACCTTTTCCATCAACACTACACATCCTCTTGATGCATAGGTTGAAATTCTTTTTAAGCCTTTTGTGGGAAAGAGATGACAAAATTCCTACTTTGAAATAAATCCTCTCTTCCGTCGTCAACTTCCCAAACATCTTATCTTCCTTTCCATATGCCCTTTCCAACCAAAATCATCCTGCATCAAGGTCTAAATGGGTAGGCAACTGAGCAACCTTTGGCCCTATATTTGAAAGGTTTAATGCTTTCAAAATGGCCTAAATAGAGAAGTCAATAGTCACACCACAAATATTAACCATGGTGCCTTGTTTTTTATTATGCCAAAATTGGTATGTTTCCCCCAAGTACCAGGCACAAGTTTCAAAGAGGATAGGCCATAACAGGGACCATGTGAGGTGATCCCTAATGGCCTCTGGAGAAAATTCTACAAATGATCCAAAGTTTAATTCCATAATCACTACAGTGAATGTGGACTTCTCGTGGATGGCTTGAATAGAATCCTGGGGCAACGTGAGATGTTGTCCTTGTTCAGACATGGCAGTAGCTCCTCCTTTCGCCTACCTTGATTATACAGTAGCAGGGTCCTCTTGGTGGATACTAAATGATTATTCTTCCTACTCTGCATGCTGTCTAGCAGGAACATGTCCTTCACCTCTCCTAGGTTATTTGCTTCCACCTTGAGCAGGACCTTCATGTTGTCCATGTTTCGGGGCCATCTGTAATCACACGAGGTCAATCATTAGTAAGGCTATTACCAAAGTTAGGTTATACCTTCTTTCTTGCTTTAATGGATTTTCTTTATCTCTATGTGACATTAATTAAAATATCCCTGAAAGATTATAATGTTAAATCCTCTTTGTTTAGGTGGTTTCCAAATCTAATTTTCTGGTATAACTAAGGGGATGAAATTGTTTTTGACACATTTATCCTAAATTTTATAACTAATTACCCTTGATAACGTCCCTTGGGCAATGAAAATTTTCAAAAAAATTTATGTGCTATTCGATGTGTGCCCCTTCCCCACGACTGAGTTGAACACTCTAGATTCAAACAGAATGAAAATCAGAGGACCAGCAAGCGAGATATGGGCATGAAAGCAATGGATGTGCAATCGCAATTCGTAGAGAGAAAATTGGAAAACTCCCCTCACATGAATAGTTGAAAATGATGTTAAGTAGTGCGGGGGTTACATATATATAGATTTGAGGGATGCGATATCGCGTACGTGATATCGTGTACATGATATCGCGTTGACCGCGATATCACATACACGATATCATGGCCTACCAATATTAGGGCATAATGGAGGATACCAAATTTTTAAGATTTTCCTAAAGTTGACGATGTAAACCAAGGACATGTAGATGAGTGTTAAAGGATTCTAGGGTAAATCAACTAGTCCTAAAGGCACGAATGATTATGATGGCATGAAATTGATTAATAAGGACCTTGGGTGGTAAGGGAGAGTAAAAGGCGATGTGATGGTTCATAAGAATGTTCGAATCGAAGGGATAGTAATAAGGGAAAGAATATTGTTGAAAATATGCTGAGAGTAATAGATGGTGTGTGGAGGATGTGTTATGAGTGCAAATTATAAAAAATTACGCAAGTGGGTCCTTCCCAAAGCAGGTTCCAACCTATAATCCCCTTGTGTAACCACATCTTAAAAATATCCATAGGCACTAGAAGGGTTAAATGTAATCCACACTAGTTCCACAAAACACACACATGTAAGTATCACCGGAATGAGGTAATAATTCTATGCTATACAAGACACGAGCTACAATTACATGAACAGTGAGATGAGACGAACTATAGAAGGGATTGTAGAGATTGGGACATGAGGTAACTAACCCAGGGCACAATGAATCATGCGTGTAAGGCATGATTAGTGTGTCATTAACCTATCGTTCCAAGATCAAGCCCAAGTCCATTCCTCTGATTAGTGACACTACATTGGTTCAGCCCATGATGAGTGACTATGAGAGTATCAAAACAACAAGGTGTACAATCACTTGGCATTTTTTTTCAATGGAGGAGTGATTTTTGCTTTGTGGCACTTTTTTTTTTTTTTTTTGCTTGTCCTTCCTTTTTTTTATGCTGAATCTAGAGAAGCCGCCAACCTTCAGGCATGGGTGCATGTCTTTCCAATGGGACCCCCTAGAATGGCATTGGATTTTTGAGTGCCTTTGATTACTCTTACTCCAATTTTGCATTAGATCTACAAGGATCTTAGTACAACCACGTTGCATGATAACTCTCACAGACGTCACCAAAGAGAATCCACAAGTCCCCTTGATGTCACACCCTAATCCTTCCCTCTTCGTCCATCCTTCTTCATTCTGGGTACAATGAACATAAAATTAATTTTAAGTTTTAATAATGTCAAGAATATCACTGTACCCTCGAACAGAACCTCTTATTTGTAGAATGGATAAGTGGGTGTAATGGGCTCACTGTCCAAATAATTGATTGCTTAAGACTTGATAACATAGAACACACCTCAACCAACGAGCCACATGAGTGTTTTATTTGTAGATGAGATTACCTATAAAAAGATAAAAAGACAAAAAGATAAAACAAGAAATTGAAAAAATGAAACACTGGAAAACAACAAATTGTAAAATTAAAAAAAATGAAAAATATATATTAATCCTGCTTATTATTAGAATGGGGGATATCCCCATAACTAAGCAAGTGAGCATGGAAAGGATTAATGAATGAAAGATAATGATCCTTGCATGTTGGAAATATCGAAAATTGGTCATACTTACCCCATTGGGGTTCACACACCTAATTATAACAAGCATAGTGGAGCAATTTATAAGATGTGGTTCCTGGGTCAAGAGTTGACCCAATATGATACTTGAGACCGTAAGATGGTATGCAAGGATCGGGATGTCACCCTCTATGGCTGTATTCATTGGGTTGTGTGGTTGTTGGAGTGTTAATTGGTGGCCCTGATGAAGTAACACAAGGCGTTGGGTTCGAGGAGAAGGATGCACCACAGTGTTGGACTTGTGCTGAGTTGCAGAAAGTAGTGGCCTTAGAACTACATTGTTCCTTCCTACGGTCATGTCTAAAGAAGGGATGCCTTTGATGTTGAGGAGGTCTCTCACTACTATTGGCAATAGTAGCACAAGTAACGTTCGTGGGTTGTTGTTGTGGTGCAGACACTTTAGAGACAGTTGGTGGTGATGTAGAAGGAGGGAAAAGATGAGAATGTTGAAATTTAGGAGAAATGTAAGGTACACAAGGCGGTGGTTGTGTTGAGGACATGGGTTGATAGTATTGAGGAGAATGATAATGTGGTGAGATAGAGAATGTTGGCCCAGTTGGAGAAACATGATGTTGGACTAGATAAGAATTTGGGTTCGGATGATATGAAGGGTGTCTCCAGTTTAGGGATGGCTTCCCCCGTGATTGGGATTGTTGCCACTATGATTGAATATAGTGTTGCTGTATGAACTTTAGGTGTAACGTGCTTCTCCAATGCTCATATAAATGTAACAAGATTGGGCATTGGCCCTTGGGATGATCATACAAACAAATGTTGCATTCATTCTTATGATTGGCTATTGAGTTCTTATTTTCTTCATTCCTTCTTTTCGATTGTCTAATGATATTTTGTCCTACTTCTTAGGTTGTCAAAACTCTATCTCCAATAATATTGATATATTCTCCA
Organism: Gnetum montanum; assembly: GCA_015680685.1. Classification (NCBI taxonomy): domain Eukaryota; kingdom Viridiplantae; phylum Streptophyta; class Gnetopsida; order Gnetales; family Gnetaceae; genus Gnetum; species Gnetum montanum. The sequence continues at coordinate 1,209,797 of MNCI01037150.1, read as the reverse complement.
CACTTTCTATGTATCCATTCTAGCATCTTATTGATCTTTGCCTTGATTTCCTCTAATGATTGTTGTATTGGAAAAGATGGTTCTTCCTCCTTGAGATAGGTTGATTTCTCCTTTTTGTGATTATGGACCTCTATTAACTTGAGATTTTGATCTCATTGATGTTTTTCAACACTCTCCCATCTAGCCGTTTCTCCTTCTTCTTTTGCTACCTGCTTAATAAGCTCTTGGAATTAATGGGTTTGTAGTTCATATAGTTGACCTTGGGCATACATCCCTAGGGTCTCTCTTGTTTCATCACGAAGCCCATCAATGATATGGTACATTAGCCTTTCCTTGGAGAACTCATGGCCTGGATAGTTGTTTAACAGTGCATAATATCTTTCTAAGGCCATGTCCAAGGGTTTATGTTGTGCTTTTTTCCACTCTTGGATTTGTTTCCTCAAGGCCGACACTCTTGCATAGGTTTGATATCTTTCGTTAAAGAGTTCTACCATTGTTGGCCAACGTTGAATTGAATTTGGTTTTAATGATCTATACCATACCTTTGCTTGGCCAACTAGTGTTATAGGAAAGAGCTTGAGTTTTTGCCAACCGTTATCAATGTTGTTCCATGCACAAGCATCGTAGAAGGCTTGTAAATGTTGTTGTGGATCTGAGTCATAGCCTCCTAAGAAATTGGTGAAGTTGTTTAAATTGAGCCTGGGTAGGTGGCTCTCTTTACGATGCCTATGGAAGATTCGAACAGCCTCTTGTATTTGCGTTAGGCTTGTAGTGGCCAGTAGGGGTTCATCATCATCGAGTAAGTTATGCTTTTGTGCGTTGGGATGATGTTGTCTTCATTTATGTTTATAAGAAACCCCCACCTTGGATTGTGTACTCCAATCTTCATTGTCATATAATTTTTTGGTTCTCTAATGAATTGCTTCACTAGTAGATGTGGCATTATCGTAGTCTTGTAGGAGAGGCATGGTTGCACAATTATGTGTGAATTTGTATGTGACTTCTTGTAATTATTTCTTCCTAAAAGATATATCGTTAATTCCTATATAGTGACCTTGTATGATATGACTAATCTAGATAACTAGCACCATCCCCGGAAATGGTGCCAATGATGAGTGGCGAGGTACTCCTACACTCAACCATATGAATACGAGCGTTTCATGCATGATCCGGTCAAACTCTACAGACAAACTGGTTGTGGTATCTAGATAGTCACTCGTAGATCATAGTTTGCTATCTTTCCACTTGGACTAGTATTAGCTTTGTCATGTATGGTTTAGTCTAGGGTGAGGTGTATGATGTGTTCCTACACTAATGCTACTCCTGGGTATGATGGGAAATAATATTAACTAAGCTAGGAGAGTGTTTGAGAGAAAGAGAATCTAGACTAGCCTAAGTGCGATGAGCATCTATTCCTTAATCATCCATACACATCTTGGACCTTGTGCACAACTACCACTAGGATTACCAAGTGCATGACCTAGGTACACTACTGGGTTACCAAGTAGACACACTTAAATGCTCGTGATTAAGTCGTACTCATTCCGCATTACTAGGAGATAAGGGTAGAGAGATATTAACTAAAAAAGTAATAAATAACAATAAAAATTAATTAATTAATTAATTAATTAAGCTAAGTGGATACTGCAATGATGAAGTAATCTTGATCTTTATTGCCAATCATGTGCGTATCCAAGTACGTCACACTCGAATAAGGATGTCATAAAATTACAATCATCACACTGTGGGCATGCACTAGGAGAAAGGGTTGAGAGGAAAACTGACAAAAAGTCCCTACCTTAACACTAAAAACAAAATTCAAAAACTTAGCAAAAAAAATCCTTTCCAAGTCTTCCTGCCTCTTATTTATAGATGAAGAGGTAGGCTATGATATCACGTACATGATATCGTGTCTTGGCTATGATATCGCGTACGTGATATCGCATACATGATATCATGGCTGTGATATCACAACCAAAAAATTCATGACTCATTAGTAGTTGATCAAGTTGACTAAAGAGAATAAATTTGCTAAGAAAGAAAAAGAGAATGCAGTCTGGAATGCCTGTGCTGCGAATGCATAATTCCACACTTACAAAAAAGCATTAACAGCCACTCAGGAGAAGAATAAATAGCTCGCTATAGAAAACTCCAAGTTGAACACCATTAAACAAAAAAAGAATATTCTGGAAGAAAGAATTCATTAGTTGATGAAATAACTAATGAGGGTTAACTAGGATATTAGTAGATTGACCAAGGAAAATAGAACCCTCTCAATAGAGGAGGTCCATGCCATTCAACAAAAGTTTGCAATTGAAATAAGCACATAGCAAAATAAGGCCAAGAAACACGAGAAGCTAAAAGAGAACTTCCACAACCAAGTAGGCATGTACAAGCAAATAAACAAGAAGGAAATCTAGATGGTGAAAGCCCACAATGGCTCCATGATAGCACAAAATTTCAAGTAATAACCAATTATGGATAGCTATGCATTGGTCCATCATTCAAAAGTAAAGAATAAAGACCTGTAGATTAAGGATTTAAAGAAATACATGGCATTGGCTAATCTCAGATATGCCAACCTTGCCATGTTAATAGTAGGATGGCCTAGAAGTGAGCTGGAAAAATAGGTAGTGCCCACCTATGCCCTATATGAGAAAGAGTTTGCCAACATAAAAGTTGCTTTGTAGAAACTTTACATTGCAAACTCAGAATTTGAGCTGGTTAAAGCCTACTACCATGGACAAAGGGATGTCACTACAGACCTAGCCAAAAGACTCACCGACTATCATGAGTTCAAGGAAAAGGCCAGGGCATTCAAAGAGGAGCAATAGTAGTTTGTGGCCTAGTACCTGAACGTCAATAAGATGTTTCTATAGCTACCATGTCCTTGTGATGTACTGATGCTAACACACATCTATTTCGTAGCCTAGATGGTAGATGACCCATGGATGCAAGAGGAGAAGTTACAGGCATTACTTGATCGCTACAAATTTCACAAGCCTCGCAACAAGGGAAGCGACCGTTGGAGGAGCCACCACCTTTGGGAACTACATGAGCTTTCCTAATTTTATGTCTTGTAATATTGTGTCCCAATTTTTGTGAGATACCACTGCGGCATGTATAAGTCCATTTTTTTATTTATTTGAGTCAATTAATAATTCCATACCTTCCTAGTATTTTTGTAAAGAACTTGTTCCTCATTTTGTTTAACTTAAGGAAGAGTGTTCATTCAGTCATGGGGGTATGATGAGTCATGTTTATGTCATCTCCAATATTGAATATCTGATATCGAAGCTTCAATATCAAATACAAGATATCCAATCCCAAGAAATAATGTCAGATACCCGATATTGTCTCTTCCATGCTAGCCTATAAATACAACACTTGGGTGCATGGTCTGCATATAGTTTTAGTTCCTAGTTTTTGATAGTTTTTCTTAGATTTATGAATTCAAGTTCTCTTATTCCCCATGCATGCTTGCACTGTGATGCTTGTAATCATATGACACCTTTGTATGAGTGTGACATACTTGAACATGTTACATGACTGGAAATAAAGATCGAGATTACTTCCATCATTGCCACATTCGCTTAGATTTATTATTACTTTAATTATATAATTATTTAATTAGTTACTATTTTCTTTGATTAATGTTTCCATTTATTTCTATTTACCATTCTTGTCATTATGTGGAATGAGTACAACTTGATCATGAGCACTTAAGTGTAATTACTTGCTAACCTAGCAGTGTATCATTTGGCAAGTTTAGTGACGTATGCATGGTAATCCTAGAGGTAGTCTCACAAAGTCTGAGGCATGTACGGATGATTAAGAATAGATACTCATCACATGTAGGCTATTTTAGCTTTTACTTTCCATTTTCATTAGGAGTAGCATAGGATTAGACAACATTATATGCCTTGCTTTGGACTAAACCATACATGACAAAGCTACCACTACTAGGTAGCGAACTATGATCAAGGCATAATGATTTAGATGCCACAACTAGTCCCATCCATAGAATTTGATAAAATTGTGCATGAACACTTGTGATTTGTATGGTTGGGTGTAGGGGTACCTTGCCGCATATCATCTATCATGCTCTGAGTAGACAACAAGGGTTCATCACTATTATACATGTCATGATGGTAATCTCTATCTCTATTTGTCTAATAGTGGTGGTCTCATCTATGTTCACATTGATGGCTTTCATCTTATCTTTCACTTCTATTTCTATCTCAATCTTGACTCTCTAGTGGAGCTCTATCTCTATTCCTATGTTCATCTTTATTAGAACTAGATGTTGAAGAGGAAGAGGAATATGGGAAACTGGGATAATCGCCATGGCTCCTATATTTCCCCTTATGGTTCCTTGATTTATCTTGTCTAGGTTTGGAGGAGGTCATAGGCCTTAAAGTCCTTGCTATTCTAGGACTTACCCCATCTCCTCTAGGATTGTCTACACTAGTTGAACGTAGTCATTGAGTGTAGTAAGGGTTAAAATGAGCATATGAATCCCCTACTTGAGGTTGTTCATTCCAATTCTCTTTCGTATAGATCCTATCATTTCACTTACGAGTGTTTTCATTGTACAATGCATTATGGGTTCTATGTGAAGAAGACATGTTTTTAACATGTGTGACTTAATATTTTCTAAAACATAAATCATTAATACATTTACAATGATCATGTATAATATAACTAATCTAGATAACTAGCATCATGCCTAGCAATGACATCAATGATGAGTAGGAGATGCCCCCACATCCAACCATATGAATCACAAGAGTTCATGCACGATCAAGTTGAATTCTGTGAATGGGACTAGTGTGGCATCTAGATTATTAAGCATTGATCACAAGATGTTGTCTTCCCACTTAGACTAGCAATAGATTTGTCATGTATGGTTTAGTCCAAAATGAGACATATGATAATTGATGTTTTATGGCCTTTAATACTCCTAGTTGTGAACATGATGAAAGTTGAGAATAGAAATCTAAATTTAAGTAATAACGGTGATGTAAATCTACTCTAGCTTAGAGCGATGAGCATTCAATCCCAACTTACTGTACATGTCATGGGCTCATGTAACCATTACTAGGATTACCAAGCATTATGCTACTAGGCGAACCAAGTAATAACACTACTAGGATTACTAAAATATTACACTTACATGCTAGACACCAACCATACTCATTCTACTTTACTACTGAACAAGTAAAATGCTTGGAAATGTAAATGATTAAACTAAGAAAGTAGTAAAAACTATGTTAAGTAAAACAATAAAACTAAGTAGATACTACAATGATGAAAAGAAATCTCAATCTTTGATGAGTGGTGAGGTACCCCCTATGCTCAACCATATGAATCACAAGTGTTCACACACGATCCAGTTGAATTTTGTGGATGAGACTAGTTATGGCATCTAGATCATTATGCCTTGATCATAGTTTGTTGTCTTTCCACTTGGACTAGTGGTAGCTTTGTCACGTATGGTTTAGTCCAAAGTGAGTCATATGATTCTTGATGTTGTTTCAACCTTATGCTACTCCTAACAATAATGAAGAAATTAATTGCTTAAATTAATTAACAATGGGAAGTAAAATCTAAACTAGCCTACAAGCGATGAGTGTCCATTCCCAACTTGTTGTACACATCCTGAACCCACGTATCCATTATTAGGATTACCATGTGGTATGCTACTTAGCAAAACAAAGAATAATGTTGTTGTGGTTATCAAACGAATTCATGTTTACACTCCAAACTAGTCATGCTCATTCCACTAATTCATTAATATGCATGAAAACATAAATACTAACTTAGTACATGAAAAATAAATTGCATGGACAATAAATCTAATCTAAATCAAAGTGCTATAATGAATAAGAATCAATCTCAATCTTATTGTCATTTATGGAGTGTGTCCATGTACAATGCCACTCGAATAAGACACCCTACAACTAACTCAAATCCATACTATGAGCACTCATTGAATATTCTCTAAGACTATGGAATAAAACTATAAGAGTTCAACTACTCTATTGATAAAATAATGCTAATACATGGTGGGAGTAGACATATTTATAGACTTTATTGTGGAGTTATATCGATGGGGCCGCATAAACATAGCAAATACTACATCGATGGGGCCCATTAATGCGATAGTTTGACACTTCATCAATCTTTATTTCCAGTCATGAACTATGCCCAAATACACTTCACTTGAATAAAGATTTCATATAACAACTCAACACCACACTACGGGCATTTACTCTCTATTGCTAAGTTACAAAAACAAACTAATAGAGTTTTGTTACTAAATGACTGAAAGGTGTCCAATACATGGAAGGAGTCTCATATTTAGAGGCATTTATTATAATTGCAACATTGTAAAATACTTGCAACCTCACATCTACGACATCGTAGATGCTACATAGCATCTATGATGTAGCAACCAACTAAGATGCACTAACAAGGATGCTACAATGCAGATGCAATGTAGCATCTATGACATACCATCTATGATATCTTAGCCAACTGATGATTTATTAGTATTCAACAAAGAAAATTATTTTAATTCTATTGCTTTAGTCATAACTCCTTATAATTCACTCATAGTCCTATAAGACTTAATGGCATAATCATAGAATGGATATAAAGTATAAAGATAAATGTTAAGAATGTTATTTGGTTGGGACACATATCATTTAGAACATATGCTAGTTGTTGTAAAAACCTTAGGTTTTAGTTACGAATGGTTTCTCTAGGTAATTTTCTTAATCCAATAAAATTACTAGGCAAGGGCACAACTAGTAAATTTATCAAATTGGGACATAATTTATTTTCAAATCTTGATATGTACTAATGGAAGCATTTGGAAATATAGAAACTATTGGGTTTCTTTATCTCATAATGTTGTCATAAAGGCTCTATATGCAACATCATTACTAGTAACATTATAAATTCCTAAAAGACTTTCAAAATATTTGAGATGTTGTTGCACCTTGCTTGAAGTAGGATCAAAGAAGAAATTGATGTTTAGCAAATGTTTAAGAATGACATGATAATATATGATGTTGAAAGGATTGTTAACCAAAAGAGCACGATGGGTTGGCTACCGTCTTGGTTCTAGTTTTCTTATGTATATAAGTAGTAGAATGAGAAGCTAGTTCTCTTTATTGGTTAGATTGATGGGTAGTTGGTCAATTTGGATTAGGGGTAAGAGGTCTCCTAAGAAACAAGTTATAGTAAGTCTCTTCACTCATAAAATAAACAGATCATAAAATGTAAATATTGATAGACTTTTAAAGTCACAATTTATGTAAAATAAAAACAATAACTTATATTGTAAAAACTAAAAACGAAATGACAATGAAAATAGATATAGATGAGAATATTTAATTCAGATTTCAAGAAAAATAAATTTGACATAAAATGACATTTAATGATAATAAAATTAAAACAAACCACTTTATCAAAATTAAGACTAATGTGAGGATCACTAAATAAAATAGAAATTAGATAGCCTTCCTTTTAGTACTAGAAAAATGAGGCAAAAATCCCTCATAAATATTAATACACTAATAAGAAATTTGAACGCTTAAATGAGGACCTTCACCTTAAGGCTTAAGACTAATGCATAACAGAGAGACGTTATCCCTTTGGCTTATCATGTGATTGAGAAACTTCCCTCCATAAATGACACCTTGCTCACCTAATCTAGTGCATGCAGTAGTGAGGCAACTATGAACAAATATTAGAACTGCTTTAAAACATCCAAAACATGGCATCAATGACTTAAAAATTCATGCTAATCAATGGCTTTCTTCTCCAACCAGTTGATGATATAAAGTTCCTATCCAACTTTGCAACGTTGGTGCAACTTTGAAAAGTTCACATTTCATTGATTATCTTATTTCCCAAAGCTACGTCATGGAGGAATGTCCACATCATTAATGACTCATTTCACAATTCACGCGATAGGAAGGGCCTACAAAGAACATTGGAATAGGTTTCTCCGTAGAGGTTCAGATGAAGTAAAATGGAAAACGGATAGATCCTACAAAGAACACTGGAATAGGTTTCTCCATAGAGGTTTAGATGAAGTAAAACAAAAAACAGATAGATAAACAAGTTTGTAAGTGTTTACGATATGAAGTCAACCACGTTTCTAACTAATCTAAAGCATTTATAGGGTGAAGTCAAGTTTGGCTTGTAATTTGGTATGGGAAGAAGCAAACATTTTTCATTTTGTCAAGCAAAAAATGTAAAATTTTTAAAAATCAACTCACAAACCTTGAAAGTGGAGAGTTGAAACCATCGCTTAAAATATACAACTTTATGCAATCCCATTATTTGGTCAGCTTTTTATTACCCATGCTTCAGTAATCTAGCCAAGTGCTTTTACCTTTTGATTTCTCCAAATTTTTATCAAATTTCAGTTCCTTTGCTGATGAAGATCACTGAAAATTGATGAGATCAACCGTCATGTGTGTGGCCTATATGGGGAAGAAATTGTAGAATTATCGGGTACTTTAAAAATTTAAGCCTCTATTGACTTGGCTTAATGAGCTCCATTTATAAGAGTAAAAAAGAAATGCAAATTTAGAATGCTTCTCACCATGGTGAGACCATATCCACCCTAAGCATCAAGCTTTGTTTCCAAGTAAATGAAAGCAAGCAAATGGTAATATCAAAAAAATCATTAAAAAATATGAAATTGAAATTTGTAACAAATAACCTAAATTCATAGATATCATAACATTTGATTCAAGGAGTGTATCAATTTGAATGTTCCATATCAACTGTAATGATTTTCAAAGATGCTTGATTTGAATATTTTGCACCTAAGGTGTAGGGAAAAGGGTTAGGACACTGGGTTTGTTTCGTTATTCCTCTTTTTGGAGAAGTCTTGTGGTGGGTCCCCTTTCCATAATGTATCACATTTACTTTCTTATCCTTAGTGTGTGGATAGGGGGTTGTGCTATTGACCTCATAGTGTGTGTGTTGGCGACCGTTTGGAACGCGACCGCCAACGAGTGTCCTCGAACAGGATTTAGGTGCCTGCTGGTCTCTGGCAACACCAAGGCCCAGATACCTCCAAATAACTCAGTAGTTAATGTGAGTATGTGTGTGTGCTGTTGCGGCATGCGGTTGTG
>MNCI01037150.1:1176841-1199883 GCA_015680685.1 Gnetum montanum | reverse complement strand
AAAAATGAAATGCATAACTCACAGGACCATGACAAAGAGGCTGAAATCTTTATTCTAGCAAGCCATCTTGCAAACAATCTTCTTTACAAATCTTCTTTGATCCCAAGTGTGAGAAGTGATGATGATGCTCCTTGATGTGTCCCTATTCCCCTTGACCCTTGAAGCCTATTTATAGGATTCCAAGGTAGGTAGGGAAGTTACAATTTACAAATATCTCACCTAACTTCTCTCCCAAGTCACTTGACTAACCAATTAGAAAATTGCTTGTCCAACAAATTAGGAGGTTACTTGCCCAACAAGTTAGGTAAGTTACAACAATATTGGGTGGTTTCAACCACAAAAGAGATAAAAGCTACAATGGACAAGTGCCCTATTCAATCGCCAAGTGTCTTCATCTAGTTGCCAAGTGGCCTTTGTAGTCGACAAGTGGCCCTTGTAGTTACAATTTCAAAAATATCTCAAAAATATCTCACCAATTAGAAAATTTCTTGCCCAACAAGTTAGGAGGTTACTTGCCCAACAAGTTAGGTAAGTTACAACAATATTGGGTGGTTTCAACCACAAAAGAGATAAAAGCTACAATGGACAAGTGTCCTATTCAATCGCCAAGTGTCTTCCTTCAATTGCCAAGTGTCTTCATCTAGTTGCCAAGTGTCTTCATGGAGATAAACAAGTTGTAGGTGACAAGTGTCCCATGCAAGTGACAAGTGGCCTTGGTGGTGGTTACAATATTATTAAAATATAATTTCTAAAATACATAGGAATATAAGCTATAGTGGCAACTTACTTCATACATATATATATCTTTTTAATTTTGCCTCTTCTAAATGAGATGTCAAGTCTTTTAAGTGGTGTATAAGACTTCCCAAAAAATGAGATTCTCCTCTTCCTAGGAAAAATATCCCAAAAATATTTCAAAAATATCTCCCCTATCTTCTCTCTTAAGTAATTTGACTAACCAATCAGAGGATTACTTGTCCAATAAGCTAGGAGAAAATTATGTGATTTAGGAAGTTAAGAAGGATACATAAAATGAGGAGCATTTTATGCTAACTTTAATGTGACTTTAAATGGAATAATCAATATGGCAAATTTTTAATAGGTAATGACTTTATAATAATGTTTTTAAAGCAAGCTTTTCTAAAACAAGACTCCATATTATATGTATTATGTAATTTGTTTTAGATCACTAGGCGAATCTAGCTTAAAATTTTGAATTCTAAGTGCCACTAAGCTTAACATAGAAATATAATATAACCTCCACGTTATTGGTGGTAGTGGTAGTTAACTAAATTTTCTCTTGCATCCTGATAATTGTAGCTAAAATTCGGAATGTCCTGGAATACGAAATCGAAGGCGAAGCCACCGATCCTGCAACTGATTCATCATACCAAAAATCGTTACCAGCAACTGCCACGCATGAGAAGGCTCAGCCGCCGTATAGGGAACATTGCTGCATTCAAGGTGTTATCGTGTACAGGCCATGCCCATTTGTGTTTCTTTGGTGTTTGCTGCGGACTTTTCTGCACCCACTGCTGGTCTTCTCCGCACCTGCTGCTGCCATCATGTTTTTTGGGAGCTGTTTCCTGAATTAACCCTGCCGAAACAAACCCACGAATTCCCAAGAACGCCCAAACAGAATTTGTGAACAAGGCCGCGGTTTTCTGCAAATTTCGGAGCAAATTAGGACCACGATTTTCTGCAAATTTCGGCCACGATTTTCAGCAAATTAGGGCCGCGATTTTCTGCAAATTTCGAACACGATTTTCAGCAAATTAGGGCCATAATTCATTTGCAAAATAATTCGTGTTGTTGGTATGCATCGTTGGTTGGCAGAGTTTCATGTCTTAGCGGCACCGTTTGATTTCATGGTGGTCAACGCTGGAAACGCAGCACCTCTGCCGTACTCCTCCTGCCCTTTCTTCCCATGATAAATTAATAAACTTTTTAATAAGATCATATAACCCAAGCTTTGATGAAGTCAATGGAATTCCACTTTTTATTTGCATATTATTTGTCGCTTGCCTCAGCAATAGAAAACCGTAGAAATACACATTTCACATTGTTGGATGAAGAAGCCATTATTGGTGAGTGAAAATAAATGCACAAAGCTTGGCTTGTGGTGCAAGGATTCTTGTTCCATGTGTCTACCTATGCATGCCTACGATTTTTGCAAATGGTGGTGAGTCTATGTATCATCATGTATTTTTATTATTCTCCACGTCTTCCAAGACCATTATTTCCCTAGAACCATCACGTCCAAAACGTTGCGTTTCGGGGTTTTTCTGGAATCCTTCAATAATGAGGGTTGTTTAAAACCCTTGGCATCAATTTGCTCCATTTCAGACACTTGATGATTGTCTATTCTGGCAGTTAATTTTCTTTCCATCTTTGCATTCTGACTTGAAAAAGTGGGTTTAACATTAATGGATGACCGAAAATAGAGGATCATATGTTTGAGAAGACAAGTAACCAAGTGCTGTTACAACCTCCCTCATAGGAGGCTACGTGGTGGCTTGTTACTGTAGGCCATTTTAGATCATGATATATAAAACAGGAGGGCTTGTCTTATCGTGTAGATGTTCAAGTCCTATTGCTGCTCCAACTGCAATTCTCAATCTTGTGTTCTAATCTATTCCATGAAATGGCCAAAATGTGCCAACAGTGTGGATATGGGTTGTGCTACTAGCCTCAAAAGTAGGTCACATGTAGTAAGTGACAATGTAACCCCCTACTTTGCAAGTGCAAAATTTTTGTCAATTGTATGATTAAGGGGTTGTGCTACCTGTGGCAAGTCCTCTGAATGTAAAGATCATGAAAGAAAATTGTTGTTAGGTATGTACATAAAGGGTTGTGGTACCAACCCTCAAAGAAAATTGTTGTTAGGTATGTGCATAAGGGGTTGTGGTACCAACCCTGAAAGTGCAGCAAGTGACATTGTAACCCCTACATTAAAAGTGTAAGTGACATTGTAACCCCTACATTAAAAGTGTAAGTGACAGCCAAGTCTTCTCAATGTAAAGATTATGGAAGAAAATCATTGTCAATTACATTAAAAGTGTGGTAAGACTTTTCAACGTAAAGATCACATCAAAGAATATCATTCTCAATCGTATGGATAAGGGTTAGGGTTGTTAGGGCTAGCCTTCCCTAGCTCCAAAAAAGATTAAAAAAAATAATAAAAACCTGACTCATCTTTCCTTGGAAACAAAATATTGAGCATAACCCCCAAGTTAAAAGTACCGCAAGTCTTTAAAACTTAGAGATCACGGAAGAAAATCATTATCAATTATCTTGTTATTAAATTTGTTTGGTGAAAATATAAAACCAAAACATGAGAAGTCCACACATATCTTATATTCTCAAAATTATGTGCTGCCTCCCGTGGAATTCCGAATCCACACGGCAAACGTGCTCCTTACTGGCAAGTGCATTTATGAAAGATGCCAACTACATTTATGGAAGATGTCAGCTGCATTTATGGGTAAACGGAAATTACTGGTGTGCGAAAAAAAATTCGGTGTGTATTCAAAGCAAGTGAGAGAATTATTCTTCTGTAATTCAAAGCAAAAATGAATGATACAAGGAAAGCACTGTCATCATGGAATATCGAGTCCAATCCAAATTGCTGCAAATGGAAAGGAGTGTCATGCGACAAGGATAACAATCATGTTGTGGCCCTCTCTCTAAGCAAGTGTTGGCTTCTCAGAAACAAAAGTGTTACACCTTCAGAGGTCTTAGCAACAATCTCTAAGCTGCACATTCTCCAATCACTGGATCTCAGTTTCAATTTTCATGGAAACAGCATCTCAATTCCTCCAGAGGTGGGTGCCCTTAGCAATTTGCTATTTTTAAATTTGTCAAATATTGAGTTGTCGTCAGAGGTTATTCCCATGCAGATAGGCAATCTTTCCTCTCTCAAGACGCTTGATCTCTCTTACAGTGGCTTTGTATTGCCCATAGAGGCTTTGTTGTCCTTGTCAAAGCTGGAAGACCTGAGATTGGATTGGGTATCAACTCAGTATAGCAGCAATTGGGCCAACTCCATATGCAAACTCCATAACATTAAAACCCTTAGCATGAATGACATTTATCCCGATGAAGCTTTGCCCGGTTGCCTTCTAAATCTTACTCGTCTCACGTTTCTTTCTTTGGATCACAGTGAATTTACTAGTGTTGGTCCTCTTTTTAATATTTTTGCAAATCTCACCTACCTGGTTTACCTGTCCGCCAGAAACGCCAACCCATATGATATCCAACCTACTCCTATCCCTGCCAGCGTGAACTTCCCCCCTTCACTTTTATACTTGGATCTTGGTGGCAATAATTTCGGTGGCAATCTTCTAAGATCGCTATGCTCTCAAACATCTTTGAAATACCTGGATTTGTCCTACAATGCATTTGAAGGTACCATTCCCCTTTGTATAGGAAATCTCACCGAACTCGATAACATGCGACTCTCTGCTAATCATTTTGAGGGCTTCATTCCTCCCACCATACGAAATCTCACCAGACTTAATACCCTGCTTCTCCACGATAATCAACTTCAGGGATCCATGCCATGCCATCCTCCATTTCCTTGCTTACAAGCTTAAAAAACGTGGATTTATCTTCAAATTTTCTGAATGGAACATTTTCCCTTTCACTACTTAAAAATTTTACAGCCCTAACAGCATTAAGTCTTTCGCATAATTCGCTGACAGTCATATCCAGTCAAACTTGGTCATCCTTGATGCGATTAGAAATCCTGCGTTTGAGCTCCTGCAGCATGAAAGGGCGGTTTCCTTCTTTTGTTAGACATCATCCTTCTTTAGCTTCTCTTACATTATCAGACAATAATCTTGTTGGCAGTATCCCATCTTGGATATGGAAATTTGAGAATCTACAAGAATTAGATTTATCTTTTAACAACCTTACCGGGCCCATCCCTTCGGATATTAGAAGTCTCAAAAGATTGAAGGTTCTGAATCTAAGCAAAAACAAGTTGCATGGTTTACTTCCCCTTTATTCTCTTTCTCGACAATCAGTAATCAATCTGTCTCATAATTTATTCAATGGGTCTCTTTCATTGTTGGGAGCTCTTCGTTCTCCTCCATCTGACAAATTTCTGGACTTTCTGCACTTTCTGAGCATAAATGTGGCACACAATAATATCAGTGGATTGGTCCCATGGGCTGATATATTGAAGTTGAATCCAAATATCTTGGATTTCAGTGGGAACAAACTACAGGGAGAGCTAACTTATTTGGAGAAGATATCAGATCTTTTGGAGAAAATACCAGATCTTTTGGTGCTTAGCCTTAATGGTAATCATTTCAGAGGTCCAATTCCGAATCTTCAAAATTATTCAGTGTTAGAGATACTGGATTTGGGAAATAACAGCCTACATGGTTCTGTTCCAAAGTGGATAGGAAACCTAACGCAGCTAAGGGTATTAATTTTGTGTTCAAACAAGTTGAAAGGGCAAGTACCTCAAGAGTTGCTTATGCTGGGATATCTTCAGGTACTGGACATTTCATCTAATAAACTATCAGGCTCTCTACCTACCGGGTTTGGCAACCTAACGACAATGGCATTTCCAGGTCGTTACATTAATCAGTTTGATGAATTTCATTTTGGGTGGATAAGCGTAGTTGTTGGAGGTATCCTTTATACTAATGATTTGAATATGACATCAGAGGTGGGAATTGACAACAAAGGATTCATTTATGAATATGCTCAAAATGGTATATCTCTCATGAAATGCATAGATGTTTCCAACAATCAGCTCACTGGTGACATTCCAGATGGAATAGGATTGCTCAAGGGATTGATAATCTTAAATATGTCCTATAACCACTTCAGTGGAAAGATTCCAAAGTCTTTGGCCAATATATCACAGTTAGATTCTCTGGATCTTTCAAACAATTATCTTAGCGGAGAAATTCCACGAGAACTGGCAAGTCTGTCCATGCTGGGAGATCTAAATCTCTCTTGCAACAATCTCACTGGAGAAATCCCAAATCAAGGCCACCTCACAACATTTTCAGCTTCTTCTTTCACCGGTAACCCATGTTTGTGTGGATTTCAAATTGATAAAGAATGCCCTCACAAAAACAATTCTACTGGTGTTGATTTGAAAACAATGCATTCTAAAAATGATCTGCATTACCTATTATTCTGGCTGGCATGTGGATTGAGTTTTGGGCTTGGATTTGCGGCTGTGATCATTGTCATGTCGTTCACTGCATTTGGGAAAAGTGTTTTGCAATATTTGATAGCATTATCTACTCCATGCACTTCTACATTCTCTTCATGTTAGCCAGGATCCAGGCTTTGTTCTAATTCAGTATTTTACTTCTCTTTTCCTTCTGAAAATTAGATATATGTATTGTACAACAGTTGCTAAAAATATATGTATGCGGATTAAGACCATGTTGTCTAGATTGCTTAATATGAAGTCCCATTTTCCCTTTGAAAATCATATATTTTTGTGCCAAAAGTATGCAATAAGAAAATATCTATAGTATTATGAAATGCTTTAAAATATTGATTTTGACATGTCACTTCAAGACCTGGAATGTTGGTCTCTGAGATTTATTTTAATTTCAAGACATACTATATACATATGTTGTGGAATCTGTGCACTGCCTTGTAAATAATAGCCTAGTAATTTTAATTTCTTGAATTATATTTAAACATACTGAAGAAGGATGCTTATCTTCAAGTTCAAACAACAATAAAGCTAGGGCAAATCTCAGCTAAGACATCCCTAAAATGATTTTAATAATATTTAAATATGATATCGTGTATTGTTGTGCTTTGTTGTCCATTTTAACTCATGCAATTAGAAGTTGTGTTTTTAACTAATGCAACATGGAAGGGACGTTTCTTTAATTTGTTGCCTGCCCTACTTTTTGAAATGTTCTGGAATTATCAAATAACATTCTTGTTAGAGTTGGCATCTAAAGAGTTTATCAGGTTCATTCCTTCCAGCATGAGAAGGTCAATAAACCATGAATGATTTTGAGCAGGAACAAGTTGTATGGTTTGCTTCGAGTTATCCTTCCTCCTTATATAAGTTATCTCATCTTATTTAACATTTTGTTCAATAGGTTATCTCATTTTATCTGAGTTCCAGGCTTCAAGCCTAGATACAACCACTTAAACAATTGAAAGAGGTTAAGCTTTCATTCATCCCGTGAGCATTGTTGACCTTGTCTGTTCTGTTGTTTGCCAATAGTCATGATTTTTTTTTTGTTTCCAAGTATATCTGTGACATACTGTAATTTCAGTGGATATAAAAAATTGTTACATGAATACCTCTTACATCATAACAGAACATATATCCTGTATAGCAATTTCAACCTTATAACCTATTCTAGTACAGTGCACTGGCTGGGTGATGAAAATCAAATCTATGATCCTATGATAGTAAAGTTTAAGTCTTTTTTTAATGATGTTTGAAGCATCCTCTTAGGAATTTTCTACTTGATTTATTATGTTTCTCAGCTTTCAATTCAGAGCTACAGAAGAGAACTTTTATTTGCACACCTTTTTAAATCAAGTATCTTATTAATATTTAATAACCATTGTAAATTGCATTAGATTACTGTAAACATCCATAAATCTTAAAGACCTTTTATACAAATAAATAGCTTTACTTTCCTGTTCATAGACAGATACATGGAGCTTCCATAGCTTTCAACGAACACTCTCCTGTTTTATTTATTGAAAACAGAACAAGGCAAAATGTTTACGACTAATATATTGGTGTTAGGAAAACAAAGTGCAGATTGTAACAAATAATGGTATTTGATTCTAACATCAAAATTGTTGATGAAATTGTTAAAATGTCAAGGCATAAAGAAGTAGATGAGCCATTTTCCTATATACTTTGAATTTTGTACGTCATATCATGTTGGAAACTTAAGCTTATTTTGAATAAATTGTCTCCATCATCTTCCTTGCCATATGAGACAACTGTGCATTGCTACTTTAATCCAGTGAATGCTTCTTACATTACAAGAGTATATGGAATTTTTATTAGGACATTTCTTCAAGGGATGATTAAAGAATTTCATTCAAATTCTTCATTATCTTGATGTTTTTTTCTGGAAGAATATATTTCCACTCTAGCAATCCCTGATTTCAACCAATAAAAAACTGTTAAAATATCCATGGAAGGATAAGCATATAAACATGCACATTCTTTGCCTTATTTGCATAGAACAATGTTGATATTTTCTTTTTAGTTAACCGGCAGATTTAAAATTTTGAGGTTTTTATGAATTATGTTTTTAACAAATAAAAAGAAAACATATAATAAAATAAGATTTAAAATACAATGAAATTAATTTTGGATTTTAACGATCATTCACCCATTTAAAGAGTTAATTCAGTATTATCTGCTAGGAATGTAGTTTTCGTAAGCACAACTTGATGATAGCTGATTTACAGTGTGAACACCTGTTGATGCATAAATTTTGGTCATGCCAACACCGGAAAAACTCGTTTGAGGAGATAATTGTCTAGGGCGCCTCCCGTATGGGTACGGAAACCCAGGAATAATCTCAGTTGGAGAGAGCCATGTGACCAAGTGATAGAGAGAGAGAGAGAACATAGAGAGAAATAAAGCATGAAAAGAAAAACTAAAGAAGAGAGAAATAGGAACCATCGACAGGATGCATGGTTGTGTTGCCGCAAGAATCATGTGTAACTGCGATCAAACATCACCAATGCCCTGCGAACCGTCAACTGCATAAATATAAAGCCACCACCACCACGTGCCATTTGCTGAAATAAAAGAAGATGAAGAGAAGATCCATCGATAGGATGCATGGTTATGTTGCCGCAAGAATCATGTGTAGCTACGATCAAACATCACCAATACCCTGCAAACCGTTAACTACATAAATATAAATCCACCACCACCACATGCCATTTGCTGAAATAAAAGAAGATGGAGAGAAGATCCATTGACAGGATGCATGGTTATGTTGCCGCAATTATCATGTGTAGCTGCGATCAAACATCACCAATGCCCTGCGAACCGCCAACTGCATAAATATAAATCCACCACCACCACTTGCCATTTGCTAAAAATAAAAGAAAATCTGCCGACGTCCAACCGCCCAAATTGTTCAGAAAATAAAAAAAAATCTGCGGACGTCCAACTGCCCAAATTGCTCAGAAAATAAAAGAAAATCTGCCGACGTCCAACTGCCCAAATTGCCCATTACTGGAAAAAAGAAAGAAAGAGAAACCATTGGCAACCACCCAGGGAAAGAGGAGGTTCAGTCCATGGCTTCATGGCCCTGGCCTCACTGGCCTAGGGCTTCCTGGCCTAACTTCTCCTCCTCTCCTCCCACCAACTCCATCACCTTGATGTCTTTTTATAACCAATTTTAGGGTTAGCGTAACTCATCTTTTTTTTTATTTTTTATTTTTTTTTATTTTTTATTCTTCTTTCTTTTTTTTATTTTTTTAAAAATAAACAAAGGCCCCATGCCAAGCAAGCATGGGCGTGTTGGTATCAACAACACCCAGTTCAGGAATCCATTTTTTGGATATTGAAATTGTAGAAAATGCAGATGCAGCATTTCATTCAATTATGAGTTTCCCTCTTTTTTTTTTCTTTTTTCCCTTAACATTTGTATTACCCTTCCAGGTATGAAAACTGATCTCACCAGTGCGGCATTTTTACAACACTTATCAGAGCATTCAGTTTTCTCCACTATTTCACGATAACCGCTTTTTGAAAGGTCATGTATCAGCATTCAATCAAGAATAGTATTATTGTTTAAAATCCCTTAAAAAGGACTGGACCATTTTGTCGCCTTGTTCCATTTTTGGTTTTTAAGAAAGCCTCTTCCTGCAATCCTCATGTTTTATTGATGCAAACTGAGAGAAAAAGAAATCGTTACGACTATTGCATAGACCTTGGATGAGAATCATGTGAGTGTGATGTAAATTTGAGTCTTAGAAATCCTTTTATGTAAATTAGAGTCTTAGAAATCCTTTTCATAAAACAATTATTAATGCACAACTTGATAATTGATATAATTTGTCGAGGAAGGGAAGAAAAGCATAATTGATAAGGACCCTTTTAGACAGCCCTCCCTTGCGAGGCAGTTGCTGCAACTCTATTTTTCATTGCGTATTGCATGTTACTGGTTAAGAATGTGGAAAGTTCTATGTTAATTATTTCCATACTAAAACAAAATTAAAATACAGGAAAGTGAAAACTCAAGTATAAATCTCTGAAATTCCAAGTGCAGTAGAATGCTGGCTGAATTGTGTTAAGACAGGAGAGACTCTTTCAGAGGTGCATGTTCTTCTTATGAAAACGGTGTGGAAATTTTGTGAAGCACTGTATTCATGGAAACCATCAATAAATTAATTATGAAAACTCTGCAAAGCTATTGCTACTAAGTACTTACTAAGCTCACAATCACATGGAAAAATTTTGGCAACAGATTCTATATACATTTCCTTGCTCCCATACACACCTCTTCAACCAAGCAACCAATACCATCAATATTCCAATTCCATACAAAAATCTTATGTCATTCACTGCGTTTGGGAACAGGTGTTTTGGATTATTTGATAGCATTATCTACCACACCCACTTCTTTATTCGTCTCATGCTATACCATCAATATTAACAATTCCATACAAAAATCTTATGTCATTAACTGCATTTGGGAAAAGGTGTTTTGGATTATTTGATAGCATTATCTACCACACCCACTTATTCATTCTTCTCATGCTATCCAGGATCCAAACAGTGGTCTAATTGAATATGCTTTTTTTTTTAAGGTCACATGCATGTAGTGTGCAAGTGATACTGAAAATATATATATGTAGATGTATACAATTACAATGTTGCCTAGATTTCTTAATAAGATGGTCCCTTTTCATTAGATATTTTTAGGTAATGGTTGGAAATACATGTAAGCAAATATTGAAAATATTAAGACTAAGACAGAATCCATGCTTTGTTGAAATTCAGCATGTTCCTTTTCTTTTTATTTGGAAGGTGAGAAGCATATAGGTTTCAAAAGGTGCATGTTTGTTAGTCACCATCGTATTTGTACTAGCTATGGATTATTTCCTTAATATATTTGCATACATACCTCAAGAAGTTTTAAAGACATTTTGAAACCCAACAAACCCCTAAACTCCATGCAAAAAATATACAATAAAAAAAATCCCTTTCCATTGTGCTTTACATTTTTTATGGACTTGCTTTTTGGTCAAGGTGACTAGGTAATAAAATTTTGATTTTAGTGGGTGAGATATTTTACCTTATATATGCATATCATAAATATTTTTGAAATTTAATGTGCTTTTTGTGAAATTTTTAAAATATTATCCTCATCCAAACCTTATTCCAACCAAATAGGATCAAATAATAAATTAACATAATTAATTAAACAATGTTAATTATTAGTTATTGTATTAAAATTTTTCCTGTTATTTTTTATACCAAAAATTTAAAAATTAAACTTTTTTTTTTCATTTTTTGGCACCAAATCTTTAAAAGAATTATTAAAAATAATTTAGTAAAATCGCAAATAAATAAAGATCTAACTTCCCATCAAAACTAGTTATCTTATCATACTACACTTCCACTACATCATAATCATGGCGGTCTCTGTGATGGAATATTGAAACAAATTCTCTGTCATGGTGCTGTAATGGATTTACACAGCCTGTGGAACCACGGGTGAAATCCTAGAGTGAATGGAAACGGTACAAAAAATGAGTTTGGCATTTGATTTTCCTTCATTGTAATTGTGTCTTCTGATTCTTAGGTCTCAACCAATAAATGAGATGTTGTTTAAGTACTTAAGTTATTATCTAACAACGATTTATAGTTATAGAAGCTATGAATATCTAACGTTTTAAAAGAAATTTGAAGTTTACTTCATATATTTATTAGAGATGCCTATTTCTTGGTACTCCTTTGAAACTCGGAGACTTTGATTATGAGAGGTATAGATACAACTTGGTAATGGAAGGTTATAAAATTAAAAATATGAATGGTTATTTAAGTTGATTAGATAAAGGCAATGTCAATCACACTGTGATAACCACTTTTCAAAAAAGGCTATACCATACTTAGCCCTAATAGCTCTAGAAGTCTTTGAAAAGTTTTCTTTATATTTCGTTGTTCTGGGCTGTTGGTCGTCCATGGTACTCATTGGGAAAACTTTTCGTCCATATCACCCTCAACATCAACCTTAATCTCAAGCTTGTTATGAAGACAAAAGCAGTCCAAACATTGACCGATCTTCTTCGCCCTTGGATAAGATAATCAGGTATCTCTGCATCTGATTCAAATACCTTGTAGGATACGCTGGAATTTCATGGATATTATTCAATCCCTTCATTTATGTAAAAAGGACCGAATGCCATTGAAAAGTATTTTATCGCACTTCTTGAAAGATCACGGTGACCACACAACGTCTAACCTTAACATCTCCATCTTTTTTCAAAGAAAGTAGCTACCACCCCTCCCTTTAGGTGCATTGTAAAGTTTGGTCTTTTTTTACCAAAACTTTGTCATAGATGATGTATATAACATTTACATCATTTGTTATACCTACTAAACTAACAACCTCTTTTACCTTTTATTTTGAATTTGGAATTCATGTATGAGCTTTTTATACCTATTAAACTAACAATATCTTTTACCCTTGATAGGGTCCCACCAGTTTTGGACCAATGGGATTTATCATACAAATCATAGTGCAATAACCTCCGAAGATGATGTTGAGTGGATTTCCAAGAACACATATGGATATTGTTGCGTTCAAGAAATATAAACGATATTATGATACATATAATACAAACAGAAACCTATGTTGCCATAGTAAAAGATAGAGCAAATATTTATAATTTCATGGTTTATAATTTTTATGGATTTAAGAATTATAAGGAACAAAACAATAATAAACGCAAATGCATTGTGATCCCTCTTGGGAACAAGTGCAATGCTCATGTTGCAAATTTCTTTTGGGAAGATATGCAATACCACACTCAAAATGCAATGAAAATGGCTCTTAGTCACAACCATGAAGGCTTAACACCATGTCCTATAGTTATGACCTCCTTGGATAAGGAGTGAATCATCATAACTTAATCAAGGAAAATTAAATAAATTTTTTTATTTTTAATGTTTAATATTTTTTAGTGTTTTAATCATCAACTGTAAAATAAGGGAAAACCATGAGTTTTATTTTGTTGTACTCATTTTGGCTTTTTCTAGATAAGTGAGAGACGTAGGTATATTCTATGGCTTTACAACATTTAAAGCCATCTTTAGTTTGGATTCAATGTCATGCATCATCTGCAATGTATTTTTTGGATTTCTATCTCCAGCTTGCCACAAATGATGTTTCATGTCATTTATAGTGTCGTTTTGGCTCTTCATTCCATTTTGACATTTGACGTCAACTTCAACATTGATTTCAATCCCAGCTTTTGATGTTTCATGTCAAGTTAGCTTTTGATGTTTTGCATCAAACGTACTCAACTTTCGACATCCAACCTCTGCCTTTACTATTGCAGTGCACCAACTTTTTGACATCCAACATCAAATCATTTTTGATGTTTGATGTCAATTCTATAACAACTCTCTGACGTCTCATGTCAATCCTACTTTTGAAGTTTAACATTAGCTTGTGCTTCTACATGTCAATTCTCCTATCCAAAAGCTTCTAGAAACTTTTGGGAGATTTTGTGGACCCTACTACATCATCTCTACATGATCTATGATGCATTTGCAGCCTATAAATAGGGAGATACCCCTAACAGTAAAGGGGTTGTATTTTCAAACATTCTCAGTTAGTCAACACTTTGCTTTATCAATCTCTAGAACATCTACTTAGCATTTGTAGCCATTTGTGTTGCTCAATGTAGTTAACTTTTTTGTGATTAGCAATTTGGAACATCCTTTCTAAAGACATTGCCTCTTTGTAGAATAACTATTCTTATTTTTTTCCTTTTCCCCTAAAAACACATTGTATTCCATTCATATTGTCCTTCTCACACATGGAGAATTTCTCAGAGTTAGGTTTGCACATCAATATGATCCACCTTCTACTTCATTAGCTATTGGATTTGCTATTGTTTTTGCTAGATTTGCATAAGGTGTATGCATTAGAGTAAAAACAAGGAAACATAGCTCCTCGTCAATTGTCCCCAATTCTTGGTACATTCCCCAAAATGCCTCTTCACAAGTACTTTTTCTATTGTAATATGCATTCTATTTGTTTCTTAGCCATTTTGTTTTTGGCATTGTTCAAATTTTCTATAGATTTATCTTTTGTTTTACACATTTTCCTTCAGTTGAATGTTTTGAACAAATTAGGTATGTTTCATTGTGCTTGACAACCATGCACTACATTTCATTCAGCATTTATCTACTTACAATCTGTCTCTTTTTCTTATCTAGCTAATCCATGCACACCTTTTCTTCTTTTGCTTTAATTTACCATAATGTTGACAAAACATTTGGCTAAGATTATCAAATTATTCCCACGATTTGCAAGTCCCCTTTTGATTTGAGGGAGATTATTCAAAATTTTAATTATCCTAGACCATTAGGTGTCCACAAATTGTCTGGCCCAATTTCATGTTATGTTGTGTCAAATTTTGTTATTATGATGATTCCTAAAACAACATATTCACTATGCAAATACTAGACTCCACATCAACCAAATGGTTCTAGGCAATGTAAACAAGATAGCACTTTGACAGAGTCTAACTACACTTGTGAAAGTAACAACTCAAAACACAAATAGAAAAAGAAAGAAATCAACTTACTTAAGGGAGGAAAGCTCTTCACAAAAATTAGACACCAAAAGTCAAATAGAAATGCTCTAAATAAATTCTTAAATGTGAGAGCACATCTTAAGTATTCATAGTTTTTACATGGGAATGAAGGAGATTCGTTTGTGCCTAATCATCACTAAAGACTCATCAACGCAACCCAAATTGACCTTGGTCACACAAAAGGCCAAGTTAGAGAAACCAGGCCTAGAAGGGGAGTGCATCAATGTCCCTATGTTAACCCCGCATAGTTAGTGCATCAGCCCCTCCTCCCCCCTCCCCTTCCCACCTCTCTCTCCCCTCCCACCCTTAAAAAAAAACACTTTTCAACTTGAATCTCAGGTGTAAGCTAGAACCTAAGGGAGCATGCGATAAAGATTCTAGGACATTTGAATGAAACTTGAATTGTCCTAAAGAGCTTGGAATTATGCATACAACCTCAAAGTGTAACATAGGGGGCAAGGATGCATCTTGAAAGATAAAAAATCTATACCAAACATGCTAGAGTACAATCGCAAGGTACATGAAATATTTCCTAGATCTAGGACTTACAATTAACATGAAAATTTCCAATAGATGCTTCATCATTCGTTCATGATTGAATAAAAACAATTCCATAGCTTTAACACTCTAGACATAAGGATTGGAACTAAACACATGACAAGGTAAATGTGAAGGAATACAACTGTATAAATACTTTGGCATAAGATACATTACAAGATTACCATTTTCAGAAGAGGGGCTTGGGGATCATGCTTGGTAAGGAGAGTCCATTGGCATGCCTACAAGACTAAAGATGCCTTAGGGGTAATGGAATGATCTTCGATACATCTTTTGGTTTGTGATGAATCATGTTTAGCACTGCTTCGATATCGAATACGTGATATCGAGTCCCAAGAAGTAATGTTAGATATCCAATATCGCGAGATGTATGTCGACTTATATATATAGCGATTGGGCATACGGTTTGGGCATTAGTTTTTGAATAGAGTAACAAAGTTCTTATAGTTTAGCCATTCCAGAGTTAGAATATTTCTAAGTACCTGCAATAGGAGTCTAAGTGTGTATGGATATTTATTTGAAAACTGATGTACCTGAGCACAGTAGTGTGATAGAAATAAAGACAAGACCTTTTGATAATCCTTGCAAAAATGAGAAAAGATTAATGTTTCCTTTAATGCATTTAACATTTATGCACTTTACTTTAATGCACTTTAATTAAGCAATTAATTTCTAGTTATTAATGCATTCAAGCATGAACACTTCGAGCATATGTGTAGCACTTGGTAACCCAGAAACACTTAACATTTGGTATCCTAGTAGTACTATATGTGTTTAGGATGTGTCTAAAGAGTGGGAACAGGTACTTGTGTTAGGGTAACTAGATAGTAGATTAATTAGATATTAATTCCTCTACCTTTCATGCTTGTTCTAGGCAATTAAACTTATAAAATATAAAATGATAAAAATCATATACCTCAGTTGCACTTAACCATACACTTGTACCTCACAAGTGGAACTGAGAAGACAACAATCATCCCGATTAGATTTCACTTCCTAGAATCAGTGTACTTAGGAATTTAAGGTTTGCGAAGTTCGACTAGATCATGCATGAACGCTTGTGATTTGTATGGTTGGGTGTAGGAGTACCTTATTGCTCATCATTGACATTATTGTTAGGGACCTTTTAGTTGTTACATGCACTATCTAGGATTTAGTGAAAATTATTCAAAATTATTGGAATGAACCCTAGATTCATATCATACTTTGAAATAACTACAACAATCTTAAAAAGCACACTACATTTTTATTTCTCTAACATAAGATGTCTTCTTCTCACAGGAGCGATTCTTTGCCTAAGTTTGACGAAGTATATCAGTAGGTGTCCCAACAATATAGAGTGGTATATGCTCATCCTAATGACAATGTACCCAATTTTACCTTCATCCTACACTAGGATGAATAGCTGCAATGGCATGAAATGTAGGGCAACATCATGTTGCTATCTAGTTGATTTATTTTTGTGATGATCCAACAAACTCTTGTGCATTTGGGCCTCCAAGGACTTCATGCTCAATATGTTATATAGGATAGTGATGCCTGGGATTATTATCCCACTAAGGCACAACATCTTAAGGATTGATAAACTAGAACAACGCTATGAATCTATGAAGGGAAAGTGGTTTACTGATTCCCCATGCCTTGTGTACCAAAAAGATGATGGAGAATCCTTCTTTGGGGGGTTTTTCATTCAATGAAGTTCCTCTCTTTGACTTTGGTTAAGGAGGTCAAAACTAGAACCTACAATCCATGATCCACAATCAAAGTTTTGGCAAGAATGGATCCAATAACAAAGGAAGGATCCAAGAAGGAGAGTCAAGGCAGAGATGCAAATAAGAAACAAGATAGTGATCATGGTTGTGATCACAAAAGAGGGGGTAGTAGGCACCATGATTGTGCTAGTCCTTCTTCTTCTACACCTTCATCATCATCATATTCTTCTTTTGACTCCAATCATAATTACAAGGGGTGCGAACATGATGGAGGTGACTGACAAGATCAAAATAATTGAAGGGACCATTTGATAAGTTAAGACCAAGGGCAAAAGTGTTCAAGAGAGACCTGACATTGTGAATGAAGGGTGAGTAGAGGGAATCATAGGCACTAGAATCATGGCCTCTATGAGCCTTTTCTTGCTACCTAAAGCATGCTTAACATTGTAGAGGTAGCGAGAATTTTCACAAGGTATGTACAAGATAGTCAGATCAAAAGACTAGACATGAAAAATATTCCTCATTTCAAAGGTGAATACAACTCAAACTCACAAAACCATCTCCAAGATTTTCAAGATGCTTAAGTTATTCTCCAAGACACTCATTAAAGAAGAAGAAAACTAGTACTAGTTCTTAGAACCAGAATCTATTAGATGATGGAGTACAATGCTCAAATTATTCAATGACAAATCTCAGACATACTCCTAAGTGTCAAAATCTAAGAGGAAAATCCTAGGATGGAAACAAGGGACACATGAACCCTTGGATGCTACCATGGGCTGATATTGTTCCTTATTACATAGATGTCGTGGCCATGGTTATTCTCAACTAGACTAACTTCACCACATTGTAGATCAGAAACAAGGAGAACTCTTGGTGTTTATGCCCAAGGGCGATTATCAGATTTAAAAATCCATCAAATTCAAAAGTTGATTGAGCAAATAGCTAAAGAGGAAGGAGAATCAAGAAAATGAGAAAGTGTAGAAGAGTACAACTACGATCCTTCCATTTACAAGGAGGTTCGATTCTATGATAGTGAGGAAGAATCTGCACTTAACGAGGTGGTGAATAGGAAAACCTTGCAGCTTCAAAAATTTCAATCTAAAATTTCTACCAAGGTTGATCAATTATGGAACTCCATGGACATCAAATTTTAAGCTATCCTAAAAATTACTGAAGAGTCCAAAAAATAAGGTAGTGATCATGATCACAGGAGGTGTAAGGAAGTTGAATGTGCCAATCAAAAAGGTAAGGGCAAGATTGCTGTAATAGAGGAAGTTACAGGAACCAAATTAGATGATAATAGTGGGTGTGACATTTTTTATTATGAACATCCTAAGGGATGTCATTCTATTATGTCACACTTACAAGAATCTAGGATGTATGCCATGAATCCACAACTAGCATAAAGGCAAACATCCAGAAGATTGCCTTATCATCAAGGAAATTCTAGGAAGTTCCACTAGAAATAATAGTATTATCCAAGTGAAACTCCATCACAACCATATGATTAGTATCAATAGTGGTAAGAACCATAGTTATGGGCACTAGCACTACCAAGGAAGTAATATCCTTATAGACAACTTGATCCATATGGGTATTATGTTCAGCAACCCTTGTCTCCACATGACTCTTCCAGTCATGTTTCTACTTTTCAACCTCACTACTACCCTATTGATTATTATTGAACTCATTCTCTATGTGTAAGAAGGGATACTGCCTTTTTACTCTTATCCTCCTCTTGTTCCTGCACATCTTTCTCCTCCCTCAACATAGCTACCACCTACCTCATCTATGCAGGGTGAACTCCTAGCTCAACTTCAACAATGCAACACCACCAAGGCTATTAATTTTTAACTAGTTCATCAACCAAGTGGTTCAGACACTCAATCTAAGAAAAGACCTTTCTTCTGACCTAAGAGTCTACCTAAGCCCTCACATATGCCTACGGTTGGCAACCCTATTTCTCCATCTTCCTCTCTATCAAAGTCCTTCGAGTCCATTTCAAACCAAATACTAAAAAAGATCCATATTGTTATACTTACTCATGTAGTATCTAATTAGATCTGTGCTAGCAACCTTCCTAGGAAATTAGCTAATCTTGGGAGTCCTCTTATTTACTTACAGATTGCTAGGAATGAATCGTGTAAAGTTATTCTTGATTTAGGTTCTAGTGTGAACCTAATTTCTAATGAGATGTACAATGCATGGAACCTACCTCCTCTCAAGAAGAGTAATATCAAATTAGAATTGGAAAACTAGTCCATCACTATTCTATTGGGACTAGTAGAAGACATTGTGACTAGTATTTATGGATGGTCTTATCCTATTAATTTTTTAGTAATCAAGTTGAAGAAATGCAAAGGGGACTTCCCAATAATCATGGGAAGGGCATGGCTAAGCACCGTTGATGCAAGAATTGGCATCAGAGTTCTTTTCCTAGAAATATCTAAAGAAAATGCATTTGGGAAGATTGAGAAGAAGCGAGTTCCATGCATCACATACAACGATACAAGGTGCAATTGTGTGCAAAAACTTTAGTCAGTGAAACAAGCATCCATCTCTGCATGTAAGCAGTGTGCACTAGAAGTAGATATTCAAAGGTGTCCATATGAAACAACCGTAAAACAAGAGGGCAGCCACTGGTTGACCACTGATTCTGAAAGTAGCATACTTTGTATGGAACCTATTAAGAGCCTAACATGTGCATATGTCACAAGCATGGATGCACTTGAGCAAGTTCATTACCAACTCTCTGAAAATGCGAATGATGATACCTATTGTAGAGAGTTGGAAATTCCTAAAAATTTCAAGCAAGACCCCCTTGAATTAAAGGCTCTTCCTACCAACATGGAATATGCATTCTTAAAAAATGAAAAGCTAGTAATAATCAATGCCAATCTTGCGCCAGAGTAGGAATAGATGTTATTAAATGTGGTCGAAAAATGGTTAGTAGCCTTTGCTTGGTCATATCCCAAACTCACAAAGATTGATCCTCGAATATGCTAGCATTGTATCTACACTGATCTAGCCATGAAGCCAAAGAGGTAGCCATAGAGGTGATTGAACCCCAAACTAAAGCAAATTGTCAAGGAGAAAATCAAACTCCTCAAGGCAGAGTTTATCTATCCCATTACAAATAGTGAGTGGGTTAGTCCACTAGTGAGTGTGCCATAGAAAGGTGATAAGTGGTTAGTCTGCATTAATTTTTGACTACTGTGTATGGCAACATTCAAAGACCATTTTCTATTGTCATTCATTGATCAGGTGTTAGACACAATATTTGGGCATTGCTTTTATAGTTTTCTAGATGGTTATAGTGGCTATAACCAAATCTAGATCGTGCTAGAGGACCAGGCCAAGACAACATTCACAAGTCCTTGGGGG
The DNA here is from genome assembly GCA_015680685.1 of Gnetum montanum. Taxonomy (NCBI): domain Eukaryota; kingdom Viridiplantae; phylum Streptophyta; class Gnetopsida; order Gnetales; family Gnetaceae; genus Gnetum; species Gnetum montanum. The sequence continues at coordinate 1,179,403 of MNCI01037150.1, read as the reverse complement.
ACTTATGCATATTGCAAGATGCCTTTTAGTTTATGCAATGCTTCTACTATATTCCAACACTTGATCTTAAGCATTTTTTAATAGTAAATTGGTACTGGTGTGGAAGTCTTCATGGATGAATTCTCCACCTATGGAGCTACATTTGAGCAAGCCTTGGACTGTCTTAAGCAAGTCTTGAAAAGATGCGTTGAAACAAATCTTCAACTTAATTGGCAAAAGAGTCATTTGATGGTCTAGGAAGGCATTATATTAGGGAACCAAATCTCACAAGCATGGATTAAGGTAGACCTTGAAAAAATAAGGGTCATCTAAGGGATGACCTACCAACTAAAAATCATCAAAGATGTTCGGTCATTCCTTGAACACATTGGCTACTACTAGCAATTCATAGAGAATTTCTCTAAGATCGTAAAATCGTTGGTTAAGCTGATGAAGAAAGATGCTCTATTTGTCTAGATCATGGAATGTGAAAAAGCATTCCAACAAATGAAGGAGAAACATGTACAAACTCCAATTCTACAAGCACCCCAATTGGTCCAGACCATTTCATGTCATGATGAATGCATCAAATTATGCCTTAGGAGCTATGCTTACACTGTTGGATGACAAGAAACATCCATATTACATCCATTGCATAAGTCAAAGCATTGTGGGTGCACAAATAAACTACACCACTACAAAAAAAGAATTGATGAAAATGGTGTTTGCTCTAGAGAAGTTCAAGCATTATGTTCTCAGATACAAAGTGTTATGCATACGAATCATAGTGCCATTTGCTTCTTGATACATAGGCCAATAGTGAGCCTTTGTGTCATACAGTGGTTGGTGATCTTACAGGAATTGTATCTTACAATGGTAAATCAAAAGGGAACTGAGAATGTGATCACTAATCACTTGTCTCAGTTGCAATGGGACAACAAAGAAGATGAAAGCTCACTATCTAATATATTTTCTAATGAACTCCTCTTTGCTAGGGCTATAATTGAACAATTTTCCATTGAGCCTAAATGGTATGATGGCATTCTCACCTATCTTCTCACCCAAGAGATGCCACAAGGATTGGAACACTAGAAGAAACAATAGTTTCTTCACTAGGTAAAACCCTTCATGGAGATTAATGAACACCTCTACAAGGTGTGCATTGATGACCTACTTCATTGGTGTGTTCTTGATTTTAATCAATTGTGCATTCTTTAGGATGCTCATGAAGGTCCTTGTGGGAACCACTATGTTAGGAGATGCACAATCATTAATATCTTAATGGTAAGGTATTATTGGCCAATAATTTTCAAAGATGCTCACCAATATGTCCACTCTTGTGAACACTGCGAACAAGATGGTGAAATGACTATTTGAATGGAGGAACCTCAATAGTGGATCCAACCACTTAAACCCTTTAACATCTAGGGCATTTATTTCATGGGTCCTATCATGCCCATGTCAAATGGAAAGGCGTACATCATAGTCGTTGTTGACTATTGTATGAAATGGGTATAAGTAGTAACCATCGTCGACTGTACATCTTCTATTATTGCTCAGTTTGTACAAAAAAATGTTGTAAATAAGTTTGATGTGCCACATGCATTAATTTCTAATAATGGAACCCACTTTATAGGCACTACCTTTTGAAAGGTTATGCAATGCTTGGTGGTTGAACATAAACTCACAACACTCTACCATCTCCAAGTGATGAGTGGCGAGGTACCCCTACACTCAACCATACGAATACGAGCATGCACGCGCGATCCGGTCGAACTCCGCAGACTTAATGCCTCAAAGCCACAAGAAACACTTGGGGTTAATCATTCGTTGTCTACCCAGGCTTGCTTGTATGTGTCATGGTGTATGGTTAAGCAAGTCTGAGGTATGTGATTTTTTTGGTATTTTTCGGGTTTATCTCTTAAGCTATGAGGGAAAGGGTTGAGAAACTAACTAACTCTAACTAATGTCCTAAGTCTAAATTAACTAGCGTCAGCATTCGTTCCCACCTACCGGACACACCCTGAACTATGCAACTGTGGCTACCAAACACTAATCGTTACTGGGATCACCACACGTAATGCAAGTGCTCGAAGTGGTCGTACTGAAGCACCTATTTAGCCTAAGTGTGATAAGCAACCGATTCCTTAGCTAGCTGTACACACCTGTGGGTGCTCGTAACCAAGTCGTACTTATCACACGTTCTAGCCTAGCAATGAGTAGCCGATTCCTTGACTATCCGTACACATTGAACTACCACTGGGATTACCAAGCACAGATCTTGGAATACGCTACTAGGTTACCAAGCAGTCCAATGCCCATAATCAAGTCATACTCACGCGTTGCGATAAACAGCCAATTCCTTGATTAGCCGTACACATCCGTAGATGCTCGTGATCAAGTTGTACTTGTGCGCACTAGAAAAGCAATAAATAACAATGAAATAAAACCATGTACTACAAGGTTTATCCAATCAAGTTCATCTTTATTGCCGTACACAACTTGTGTTTAGGTTACAAAGTTGCTCGAATAAAGAGCCGTTCACTCTAGGACTCCTACTACGGGCACATGGGAAAAATTCTA
>MNCI01037150.1:1148879-1170728 GCA_015680685.1 Gnetum montanum | reverse complement strand
CCTCAGTTCGTTCCATGCATATTTTCCTGCTTCTACGAGAAGCTGTCAACCACGGGGTGTCTACTACTTCTTGTGTGGTTGCTACATACAGGCATCTTTGTTGCAGAGTTTCTTGGGCACACCTGTTACATGGAGACATTTCCTCTATGTCATCACCCGATGAATCACTGTATGTGATGCATGAAACTATCCTCTTCTCGATCTTTCCACATATGTTTATCTTAGAGATTTCCAAGGAAAGATTGCGGATCCTAAGGCATGCGTCTACCGTGCTTAGCCATGCCCTTCCCATTATAATTGGGAAGTCCCCTTCATTGTTGTTCACTTCGATCACTAGAAAGTTAGCTGGGTAGGACCAATCACACACAGTGGTAATAACATCCTCCACCAACCCCAAGGGAATGGTGATGGACTGGTCCGCTAGCTCTAGTTGGATGTTGCTCTTCTTAAGTTGGGGCAGGTTCCAGGCGTGATACATCTTTTGCGAAATTAGGTTGACTCCGAAACCTGAGTCAAGAAGAGATCGATGTGTGCATTTCCAGTGATCTGCAAATAAATAAAGGGACTCCCAGGGTCAGTTAGTTTCCTGGGAAGGTGACCTACCTTGATCCAGTCAGTTGCGGTATGTGTTAACATAACCATATGCGTTACACTCCCTTGGAATGAAGGGTTCTCCGAAGCGTTAGTAGTTAGAGGCCTATACATGTACCCATCCGGTTGTTGTTGCGAGAGTTTGTCTGGGCTCTTAGTTCTAAAAAAAGGTCTCTTTTTTGTACAGTTGTCGCCATAAGTAGTACCCGGTTGGATATTTACACTCTAACTATTTACAGCTCTCGCGGCGTTACATTGCTACGATTGGGTAGGCAATTCACCTTGCATTGTTGGAAAAGGTTGTATGGGAACTATAGGAGGAAGAGGTGTGGGTGGAGTTAGAGGATGGACGGAATGTGAGATGTCTCCCGGAGGAGAAGGAGTCCTTCTGAAGTACTCCCGAGCTTGGTAGTGACGTTGGGGGGTAGTGTGACCCATAGAGTCACCTGGAGAAGCCGGCTGCTACACATAATAACCATAAGGATCAGGCTGCCGGTAAGCGTATTGATGTGTTGGCGGTGGCATCCCCCATGACTGTGGGCATTGTCACTTCTGATGTTGTCCAATGGGCTGTAGAGGCGTTCCTCTTGGATAATACGTCAAGGGTTAGTGGAACTGCCTTGGGTTACCTTGTGGATAAGGTAACCTTCAGGGTGTTTGCCATTGATTAAGTCTTGGATTTAATGCATACACCCCAGACTCCTGCAGATGTGAGATAATTGGAAAACATTCCTTAGGATGGTCATAATAGCAGATCTCACATCCACCATCATCGTTTGAATCAGAATTTACAACCTCATCGGAGATAGGAATTTTTCCCTTACCCTTGTTATGTGCAGGGTTAAAGTTTCTCCGCTTGGTTTTGCCTCCATTACTACTTTGCTCTGCCTTAGACTCCTCTACGATTTTCAGGACTGTTTTTATTCATGAGTCTAAGGAATCCCACATTTGTTCTACCTTAGCCGATACCTCGGTTGTTAACTTTTGGATCGGCACGGTTTTCCGGTTCACCAACTCTTTGAGTGGTGACTCATCCTCCTCATCACAGAATTTCACGCCCTTCTTGCGAAGGGAGGGATCACGATTTTATTCTTCTGCACTTTCTCTCTTACGTAGCTCCTCTCTTCTTGCGCTACTTGTTCCAACAAGATTTCAACTTCATGGGCTCTTAGTTGGAAAAGTCTCCCTTGGGCATAAGTCCTAAGAGTTCTTCTCATTTCATTTCGTAGCCCATCCACGATGTGGCGAAGTTGATCCTGTTTAGCGTACCCATGGCCCGGGCAACGATGTAGCAGTGTATAATAACAGGCCATGGCAGCATCCAAGGATTCATAAGCTCCTTGTTTCCAGCCTTGGATCTGCTTACGCAAATTGGACACTCTGGAGTACGTTTGATATTTGTTGTTGAACAATTCAAGCATCGTACTCCACCTCCTGATGGTTTCCGGTTCTAAGGACCGGTACCAACTCTCTGATTCTTTAGTGAGTGTCCTTGGGAACAACTTGACTTTTTGCCACTCATTATCAATATTCTACAAGGCACAGGCATCGTGGAATGCCTGTAAATGATGTTGAGGATCAGCGTTGTATCCCCCTTCAAAATGTGGGATATTATTTATGTCCAAACGCTTGATCCTACTGTCCTTTAAGTGCCTTGTGGGAATCCTAACTACCTCTCTAATATCGAGCATGCTTCGGGTTGCGAGTAGGGGTTCATCATGATCATCTCTTTCATGACGTCCGTGATGTCTACGTGGCGGTTCCCTACTCTCCCTACGTCCTTGCCCTTGTCCTAACTCCTCTCGACCTTCCTGTCGAGGCATTTCATCTCTTTTACTTTTATTCTCCCTATTATGCTCATGGTGGCTGCGCCTAGATGTGGAAGGAGAGTGTGAATGGTGAGATGAAGAAGAAGAGGAAGGGGATCCATCATCATGGTGATGTTTCTTGCCTTCTCTTCAGCTGCTTCGGCCCCGATCGTTGTAACAATCAACGTGTCTGTCATTAGTGTGAGTAGTTGTTCTTGCCGTGAACAGCTGGTGCTCACGGGGATCAGAGCCTGGAATATGAATCGTTGATCTAAGGCCCTGATGCCTAACCTCTTCACTATTGTGAGGAGGAGGAACATCATTTTCTAAGAAACCCATCGTGAGGGGTTCCTCGTCTCCTATTTCACTAATGACATGGGGGACCTTGCCCTTCAACAATGAATGTTGACTCTCCTGCCTTGCGTCCCAAATATGTTGGGCATTTGTGGGATGATAATCCCTTGTGTCGTAATCATCCAGAACGTATTCAGCAAGTAGCTCTTGCATGCCAATCTGTGCTAAGGCACGGAAAAGCATGTTAGGAGCAGAACGATCCAGGGGTAACACAATGTTACCTTGCATATCTCTCCACCGCAGTTGCTCATCTTGATGGAGAACAAAGGTAAAATCAGGGACATACTCATCAGGATGAGTATATGTGACTTTAGTTTGTTTAGGACATGGTTGGTCTGGGTCATGCGTATGATGCTGACCTTCTCCTGTATTGTCCTTAGGTGAGTTAATTTCATGAGAAGAAGCCATTTCTACTGGTGTGCTAATTTTACCGTTATTTATGTTCTTGATTAACTGATTAACCCCAAGGTTCATTAAAGCTCACAACGATGTGAGTGATATCCCTTATGTTCAATTGGTGTAAAAAACACTTAGTCCCTGGCAATGACACCAATGATGAGTGGCGAGGTACCCCTACACTCAACCATATGAATACGAGCGTGCATGTGCGATCCGGTTGAACTCCGCAGACTTAATGCCTCAACGCCACAAGAAACACTTGGGGTTAATCGTTCGTTGTCTTCCCAGGCTTGTTTGTATGTGTTACAGTGTATGGTTAAGCAAGTCTGAGGTATGTGATTTTTTGGTATTTTTCAGGTTTATCTCTTAAGCTATGAGGGAAAGGGTTGAGAAACTAACTAACTCTAACTAATGTCCTAAGTCTAAATTAACTAGCGTCAGCATTCGTTCCCACCTACCGGACACACCCTGAACTATGCAACTATGGCTACCAAATGCTAATCGTTACTGGGATCACCACACGTAATGCAAGTGCTCGAAGTGGTCATACTGAAGCACCTATTTAGCCTAAGTGTGATAAGCAAACGATTCCTTAGCTAGCCGTACACAACCATGGGTGCTCGTAACCAAGTTGTACTTATCACACGTTCTAGCCTAGCGATGAGTAGCTGATTCCTTGACTATCCGTACACATTGAACTACCATTGGGATTACCAAACGCATATCCTGGAATATGCTACTAGGTTATCAAGCAGTCCAATACTCGTAATCAAGTCGTACTCATGCGTTGCGACAAGTAGTCGATTTCTTGATTAGCCGTACACATCCATAGATGCTCGTAATCAAGTCGTACTTGTGTGCACTAGGAAAGCAATAAATAACAATCAAATAAAACCATGTACTGCAAGGTTTATCCAATCAAGTTCATCTTTATTATCAAATAAAGAGTCGTTCACTCTAGGACTCCTACTGCGGGCACATGGGAAAAATTCTAACTCTGGAGTGATCAATCTGCCAGAGCTTCGCTACTTCTAGCCATGATTGGGAAATGAAGGGAGTGCCACCTCTTATTTATAGATATGGCAGCGGACCGCGTTATCGCGTATGTGATATCGCAGGGAAAGACGCTATATCACGTACGTGATATCGTGGCACATGCATGTCGCGTCTCATCACCAAGGTAATGGTCAAGCTGAGGTTACAAATAGGGAAATCACAAAGATAGTAATAAGAACTATCAACAAATATAAGAAGGATTGGAGTACAAAAATTAATGATTCCCTTTGGACCTACCACTCAACATGGAAACTTTTTATAGGCTATTCTCCCTATGAGTTGGTGTATGAAAAATTATGAATACTTCCTATTCAATTTGAGCTCTCTACACTTTCAATAGCCTATGATCTTGACCTTAATTTAAGTCTATGATGAGTGACAAGGTACCCCTACACTCGACCATATGAATCACAAGCGTTCACGTGCAATCTTGTCAAATTCTGCAAACTATAGTTACTAAGTACACTAGAGCTAAACAGTGTGTGCATGTTATTCATTCGTTGTCTTCTGAACCCCACTTGTGGAATGTAATTGTATGGTTAAGTGTGACTAAGGAATATGATTTTTATTGTTTTGTGTTTTTATGGAATTACTCATCTAGAACAAGAATAAAAGTAAGAGTGATTAAAAATAAAAGCGATTAATTGCTAAGGAAACTAAAGTCTAATCTAGCCTAACATAAGTAACTTTTGCCACTTCCAAGAAAAATCTTGAACTTTGTGCAAACACTACTGGACTTTCAAATGCTAATCATTTTTGAGCTACCAAATGTCACACGTATGCTCAAAGGGGTCATGCTTGTGTAATTTAATGATTTTCTTAATTGATCAAAATGAATTGCTACACTAATAACATGAATGTAAAGTGCATAAAATAAAATAAAATAAGATAAAATATAAATGCATAAGAAAGGAAATCTCAAGTGCTACAAGGATGAATCAAAGAGCTTGTCTTTATTGCGAACATAATGGTATGCTCAGGTACATCAATGCTTGAATAAAGATTTGTTCACACTTAGACCTCTTACTGCAGGCATTTGCAAAATATTCTAACTTTCAAATGGAAAAACTATAAGAGTTTCACTACTTAACTACTAAAAACTTCCTTCCAATTGTGCACTTGGGCACGGTATTTATAGATTCAGGAGTAACCCTGTGATATCAAATGTACGATATCGCATCTTGGGCTACGATATCATGTACTCGATATCGTGGCCACCCCAATATTAGAGTGATGAAGAACATAATTTATCAGTCTAGCACAAAAAGAAAGATTAATGAATCTCAACTTGTTAGAGAAAAATTGATTGGTGGCCCTATCATCTAATGAATTGTACAAGCCATTTAACAAAAAGCACCATGACCTTAGAATTAGGAAAGTCAAATTTCAACCAAGAGATAAGGTTCTCTATTAGAACCCCACACATGTGCCTCAACGAACTAAGTTCTAGACATTATGGAAAGGACCTTATATAATTCATAAAACTTTTCCTTCTAGGGCCATAATGATTTAAAAACCTAAGAGCCTAAACAAGAAACAACTAGTCAACATACAATCAGTCAAACCTTTCCATGAGCCTAAGCAAGCTAGTATAACAAACACCTGATCAAATAGACGACCATGCTCAATCTTTTGGATCTCCTCCTTTCAACTCAATCATGGAGGAGATGGCCATCCATGTTAACTATATAAGTGGCTCCTCAGTTTTTCATCTTTTTGTTTTACATGTTTTTATTTTCCACCTTGTTGTTTTTACAAATTTTTGTTTTATACATTCTTTATCTTACATATTTTAATTTTTATGTTATTAATTTTTCAAATTTTTTGTTTTACAACATCATTAGTATGTTTTATTTTTGTTAAATATTTTACATTTTCTTGTATACTTTCCTTTATTTTGGATGTGATTTTATTATTATGTTTTAATAATAACGTGCCTTATTACCAACTGGGTACAATGTATTTGATTGATGTGGGCATGTACTATCTAGTTATTTGATTGTTGGTGTCTGGATTCTAGCTTTGAATTTTGTTATGGATAACTAGGACATGGTTTCTTTTTCATGAAATAGGCAATGAGTCTATAACATGAACCCATTTACAAACTCTATGGTTTTCCTTTTTCTAGAAATTTGTGGCCCCTTTTTCATTAATAAAATCATAATGAACTTATGACCTTCGTAGTTTCCAAATTTGGAAAGGATTCAAAGGTTTGAACAGGGTGTGACTTCAAGGGGATTTAGTACTCTTTGTGTCTTTCTACTTACTTGGGTGCATGTTTGTTTTCATGGATTTCTTACCATTCTATGTCAATCAATAACAGGAAGTTAAATAAGTCTTTGCATGGTGTGGTTCCCATTATAAAAAAATGATGGGAATTCAAAGCACACCCCTTAGAAAAAATAAACAAGCTATAAGCACTAGTTATAAGACTAGAAAGACATGTTACCCATGCCTAAAGGTCCCTGCTAACTAAGGCCCTTCCTCACTACCTATTTCTCTTTTCTTCTTTAATAAGGGATGGTGGTTTTCTTGTGTGAGCACTCTTGTGTCTCAAGGGGATGAACTAGTCTTACAATGATAATGTGATGTCATTAAATGTGGTTGGTTTTGGTCTAGACTAACCACAAAATTCATAAGGGACTTCATGTGATCTTAATCAGGAACTCCATTTCATTATCTCTCATGCATCTATGCTTTCCATGTCTCACCTCACTACCAATTTCATGTTCTTGCTTGATGTCTTGGTTTGATGTGTTGAAATTCTTAGGTAGTTTTTTCCAAGTTTTTGTACTTAACTTTCCATAACCATTACTCCTCCATGGAGCCCATAGACTTCTCGATCTAAATTTATGCAAGGGTAATTAAAGGCATGCGCATGCTTTGGGGAGGACCCACTTACATACCTTTTGGTTGGGTTAGTTAAGCTCTTTGTCCTTAGACATTTCCACAATCAAATCCTTTTGTGTGTCCCATAAATGACATCCAATCATGCACCTCTACACAATGTTTTTCAGTGAAATCCTCTTTTTATTTTATGTGAATTGTTAAACCCTCTTCAAGTATTTGATCATGTTTGAACTTTTTAGAATTTAATGGACCACTTATCCATTTCACCCTATTTTTCAATCTTCCTACTACCACTATTAACAAAATCAACCAGCCAAGTATAATTATTGACGAGACAAGATACTTCAAAGCTATATGTTACACATTACACACTAATCTACAATTTTGTTGTGATTGTAGTGGGAAGTGCAAATTAGAAGCAAGAATGGCTTCACCAAAGGATAAGCAACAACACCATGTGACAAGGACCTTGCATGATCATTGAATCTTCTCCCTTACTCTTCAGCTACCAGAGGGGTTGGATGTTACTTTTTTCTAGGGTATTCACTTCTATTATCATGAACATCCAATTTGATAAAATATTATAACTTCATACACTCGAGCACTTAGAATTTGTCTATTTCATCTTAGTCAAGTTTGCATGTCAGTCAATAATCCCATACCTATCCAATATTTTGTAAGGAACTTGTTTCTCATTTTATTCATTTGAGGATGAGTTTTCATTCAATCATGGGGGTATGATGAATAATGTTTTGTTGTTCTATGATATTAGATACCCAATATCAAAGCCTTAATATCAGTTACGTGATGTCGAATCCCAAGAAATGATGTTGAATATCCGATATTGTGAGATGTATGTCGACTTATAAATATAGTGCTTGGGCACACAATTTGGGAATTGGTTTTTAAATAGAGTAATGAAATTCTTGTAGTCTAGCCATTCTAGAGTTAGAATATTTTTGAGTGTCTGCAACAGGAGTCTGAGTGTGTATAGTTCTTTATTCGAGCATTGATGTACCTGAGCATAGTAGTGTAATGGAAATAAAGATAAGCTCTTTTGATAATCCTTGCAGCACTAAGAATAGATTAATGTTTCCTTTAATGCCTTTAATATTTATTCACTTTACCTTAATGCACCTTAATTTAGTAATTAATTTCCAGTTATTAATGAACATAAGCATGACCACTTTGATCATACGTGTAATACTTGGTAACCCAGAAAAGCTTAGTGTTTGGTAACCTAGCAGTGCTATATGCATTTAGGATGTGGTTGAAGAGTGGGAACAGGTACTTGTGTTAGACTAGCTAAATAGTAGATTAACTAGATATTAATTCCTCTACCTTTCATTCTTGTTCTAGGTGATTAAACTTATAAAATATAAAATGATAAAAATCATATACCTCAGTTGCACTTAACCATACACTTGCACTTCACGAGTAAAACTGAGAAGACAACAATCATCCTGATTACATTTCACTTCCTAGAACCAATGTACTTAGGAACTTAAGGTTGATAGAGATTGACTAGATTGCATGTGAACACTTGTGAATCATATGGTTGGGCGTAGGGTTACCTTGCTGCTCATCATTTTTTATCCAGTTGCCAACTGTTGTGCATGTCCTATACTTATAGTTCTATGTCATTATTTCTAGGTGAACTTGAAAATAAAATAGAAAAAGATCCAATTGATGGTGATTGAGGACATTGTTCTTCGCCACAAAGTTTCTAGAAAGTATATTGAAGTAGATCTTGATAACATCCACATTATTAATAACATGATACAAATTCCCATGATAGTTAAAGAGTTGTTATTTATGTGAGAGATTTATGTTTCAAAAACACCATGAACAAATTTAGTTGAAATGGTAAAACTAAATTGGGAAATGGGTAGAGAAATAGAGGATGGATGTGTGATTTCATTTTTAGATATCTTGTTTCCTTGTCTAGTAGTCTAACTTGGTTAATATCATCTTCCTTAAAATCATCTCAGCCAATTCGTAGAGATATATATCTATATATATCTAAGTTACTGGAGCCATTTCACAGGCTAGGAGTAGAATTTAATTAAATTTTTAAGTATTAAAGTTATCAATTATCATTATAAACAGAATTGTTATAAATGTTTAAGTTGTTAAAATAGTATTTGAACTATTTCAATAATTGCACTATTTGCATACCAATTAATATATAGTGGTAAACATAAATTGGTAGCAATAAAATATTGTATATTTCATATATGTTAATGAAGGAATACATTACACAATCACTGTAATAAGCATTACAGAGGTGTAGAATAGGATTGAGGAAAAGGAAAAATATAGTGATAAGTGTGAATTCAATATGTCTAATCTTCCAATTAAGCAAAATTATTATCCTCTGCAATTCAACTATGAAGATGTTTATCATTTGAAATCCTTGTATATCTCTACAAAGAGAGAGGAGGATGAATCTTCAAAGAGTTAATGGTCTTAACTCTAGACAATGCAACAAACATTAAACTCATTATTTCTCTTGAACCTATGTCAATAGTATCCCTATCTAGTGTCATTCCTTGAGATTTATAAATAATCATGGCCCATGCTAGATTCAATGGTAACTGATGCGATGCTCATCACACCATAGGTATAATTGGCACATGATGAGGATTATCATTATTAAAGGGACATGCGATGTAGAAGTTAAAATCAACAACAATGTACAATAGTAATGTAGGTGGTTGTTTACCTAAACGATACATAATACTATGAATCATGCCAAGTGAATCATTCATCAATCCTACTTCTAGCCAAAGGTTAACTATGAGTGTAACTCTTGCACCTTCACATATAAGCAAAGATCACACAAGTGTCTCTGTCTACTACATGCACAACAACAGGTCTTTGCATTTTTTGCAACATCTTCTAATTATGTGATTGGACTTTATCTTCCATATCATACAAATGCATTGATTATTTAAAACCATCTAATCCACTCAAAGTTGATGGAAGATTCATTCAAAAAGCTAAGAAATTATAGTCATTATCAAGGCTTTTTCCTTCTCTAATATGCATTAATACTTCCCTGAATCTTTGTTGTTTAGCATTAGTTCTAGACTAATGATAAACTGCATCTAAAATAGCAAATGTATCAAATGATTGCCAAACTCATACAATATCTAGATTCCCAAATGCATAAGGCACAACATCAAGCATAAGAGGAAGCTGATCCAAATCACCTATGAGTATAACTAATCTTCCTCTACATACTTCATTATGATGCTCTAGAAAAATTTCTCCTAGCCTTTTATAAATGCTCTATAATAATCTTTCTCCGACAAAACTCATTTCATCAATTATTATATATCAAACCTGGGAAAGTCAATGTTGTATACTTATCTTTGTAGAGGAAGAGGGCTCTTTGTACATACCAATTCCAATGCTCAAACTAGAATGAATGTTTGTTATATTAATGTTAAATGTAGTGGCTTCTGTGGGTGTAAAGCATTATGTTTTTCATGATAGTATTTCATGAAAGCATTATGAAGTATGCCTATGAGAAATGACTTTCTTGTACCATCTATTCCCTTGATAATCATTTATAAAGGAGAATCAACTTCATCTATTGACTATGAAAACATCATGTGCCCTACAATTTTATTATAGCGTTTCCTTTGCTTCATACCTAGCTGATGAGGGTGGTTACTCTAATAATTAGAGTGGTAATTATTAGAGCAATTACTCTAATAATTAAAGTGGTTATTATTAGGGTGGTTACTCTAATTATTAGAGTAGTTATTATTAGAGCAGTTACTCTAATTATTAGAGTGGTTATTATTAGGGCGATTACTATAATAATTAGAGTGGCAATTTCTCTAAAATTAGAGGGGTAGTTTCTATAAAATTAGAGTGGAAATTTCTCTCTAAAATTAGAGAGGCAGTTTCTCTAAAATTAGAGTGGTATTTTTTGTAATTATTAAAGTAGTTTCTCCCAAGCCTATAAATATAACACCTAGGCACATAATAAGAGGAAGCCAAAAAGAAGAAGAATAATTTAGAAGAAGAATTCAGAAGAGGAAGTCTTTTAGGAGTCAAGTAGTGAAACTCTAGCCAAGTGCTTGCAGCAGGAGGTCTAAGTGTGGATGGATCTTTATTCAAGCATTGTGTACTTGAGTACACCTTGTGTACAACAATAAAGACGAGCGCTTGGATTCATCCTTGCCACACTTGAGATTTTTTTCTTACTCATTTCCTTTATTTTATTTTTTTCTACATTTATTTTATTTTATTTTATGTAATTTACATTTCTATTATTAGCACACATAGTATGATCACTTCGAGCATGCATGTAACACTTAGTAACCCAGTAACGATTAGCGTTTGGTAATCCCAATAGTGTTGCGTTGGTTCAGGATGTGTACAACAAGTGAGAATGGATACTAGTGTTAAGATTAGTTTAAAGCCTAGTTAATTAGTAGTTAAGTTAAATTAGTCACTTAGTTATCTCTCTTTCTCCTCCCTTGTTAGCAGCAGGACATAAAAACATAAAAACTATAAAAATCATATGCCTCAAGCTTACTTAACCATACAGCTATGACGATACCAGTAAGTTTGGGAAGATAACGATTGATTAACCCTAAGTGTTCCATTAGGGTGCGTAAGCACTTAGTCCTTGGAATTCAACTGGATCGTGCATGAAATGCTTGTATTCGTATGGTTGAACGTAGGGGTATCTCGCCCCTCATCATTGGTGCTGTTGTCGAGGACTTAGTTGTTTGTGCACTACGTAGAACATAGGAAATAATCCATATCATTGGGACGTTAGAATGAACCCTTAGGGTTGATCAAAAAAAAGATAAGACAATGGTAAATCACACACCAAACAAGACAAAAATGTCTTCTTCTTCACACAAGAGCACTTCACTGCCTAGGACTAGCACAAGAAACAGTCGGTGGCATCATACACATAACCAAGATCCACTAGTTCCTCAATAATTTAGGGTAGTATATACTCATCATGATGAGTATGTACCCAATTTCACCTTTATCCTCTACCAAGATGAAAAACTATGTTGGAGAGACTTGGAGGGTAACATAGTGTTTCCTCCAAATTGATCAATCCCCAACATGCTCCTTCGTGCTCTCACACGAATAGGCATGCTGCATTTTTATGCAGAATACATTGTATGTGATCATGACATAAGGGACTATCATCTCACAGAAGCGCAACGTCAATGGGACTTGCGACAGGAGAGTTACCATGCATCCTTGAAGGGTAAATGTCCCCATAATGCCCCACAAGTTTTAAGCAAAATTGGTTGGTTAAGTAGTTTCAATAGGTTCCCCACCAAATGATGTTCCCCCTCCTAACGATGGTTAGGAGGTGGTGTATAAGAACCTCCACTCTGTAGTTCACAACCCTAGTTCTGATCCCCATGAACACGAAGTGTTTAAAAAAGGAACACAAACACATGATAAGGATGGATGTTCTGATAGTAATCACAATCAAGGCCAAGACCACCAAAGAGAAGGTAGAAAAGACTATTATGACGATGGTTCTCCTTCTTCTTCACCTTCATCATCACATTCACCCTCTCCTTCGGTGTCAAGATGTAGTTATAAGGAAACTAACTGCAAGGATAAAGGAAGATAGAGTGAAAAACATCAATGAGATAGTTAAGAATGAGGACGATGACACTCTAGGAAATCATGACATAGAATAAGGGAGAGTAGGGAACCATGTAGACATCGCATACACTATGAACGAGATGACCATGAAGAACCCCTACTCACAACCAGAAGCATGTTAGATATCACGGAGGCCATAAGAGTTCCAACAAGGCACCAAAAGGATAGTAGGATCAAGAGGTTAGACATGAACAATATCCAACGATTTGAAGGGGGATATAACGTTGATCCTCAAAATCACTTACAAGCATTCCATGATGCGTGTGGCTTGCAGAACATCGAGAATGAATGAAAAAAATCAAAGTTTCTCCCAAGGACACTAGTGAAAGAAGCAGAAAGCTGGTACCAATCCTTAGAACTAGAATCCATTTGAAGGTGGAGTACACTATTAGAACTGTTTAATGATAAGTATCAAATGTATTCTCTAGTGTCTAACCTACAAAAATAAATCCAAGGATGGAAGCAAGGAAATCATGAACCCTTGGATGCTGCCATGGGTCGCTATTACACACTTTTACATCGTTGTCTTGGCCATGGTTATTCGCAGCAGGATCAACTACACCATCTTGTGGATGGACTTAGACATGAAACAAGGAGAACCCTTGGAACGTATGCCCAAGGGAGATTATTAGAGCTTAGGTCTCATCAGGTTCATAGATTGCTAGAGCAAGTAGCCAAGGAAGAAAGGGAGCTACGCAAGAGAGAAAGTGTGAAAGAATATGACCGAGATCCTTCCCTTCGAAAAAGGGGAGTGAGATTCTGTGAAGAAGAAGAAGAGTCACCATTCGAAGAGATGGTGAATAGGAAAACTTTGCCTCTCCAAAAATTAATAATAGAAGTGTTGACAAAGGTAGACCAAATGTGGGACTCCCTAGATAGTAGATTTGAAGCTGTTCTTAAAATCATAGAGGAGTCTAGGGAGTGAGGTAGTGACTATGACAAAAAGAAAAAGAGAGAAGTGGACAATGTACATAACAAAGGTAAGGGTAAAATGGCCATCACCAAAGAGGTTGTGGATTCAAATATGGATAATGACGGTGGATATGAGATATGCCAATATGACCATCCTAAGGGATGTTGCCCAGTGATCTCACATTTAGAAGAGTCTGGGATGTATGCACTCAACCCACGACTTAATAAAAGGCAAGCACCCCAACGGTTACTGTATTCCCAAGGTAACCCAAGGTAATTCTACCAACTTTCAACATATTATCCAAGTGGAACTCCACCATAACCTATTGAGAAACACCAATAGTGGCCATACCCACAGTCATGGGGGATGCCACCACCAAGACAACAATACCCCTACTAGCAACCTGATCCATATGGCTACTACGTGCAGTAGCCAATCTCTCCACATGACTCTGTTGGTCACATGACATCACAACATCACTATCAAACTTGGAATTATTATAGGAATCCTTCTTTTAGGGGAGATAACCCACATACATACCACCCTCCAAATTGCATTGATAGCTCCATTACCACCTGCTACAGCGGTGCAAGGGGAACTTCGTAGCAATGCAAAGCTATGAGGGCTATGAATCTTCAACCCACTACTAGTTCTAAAAATTGTATGACGAGAAGACCTTTCTTTAGGACTAATAGACCAACCAAGCCCTTGCAATCACAAGTGGCCAATTCCTTAGATGCCTCAATATCAATTAAAAACTTGGAGCCTCCTTCAACTCAACCATCGCACTCAATGCATACGGTCATGCTAACACATGTTGTCACTGATTGGATCAAAGCTAGCCACCTTCCTAGGAAATTCTCTAATCCTAGGAATCCTCTGATATACTTACAAATCGTTGGAAATGCACCGTGCAAGGCTCTTTTGGATTCATGTTCTAGTGTCAACTTGAGTTCTCAAGAAATGTACAAGGCCTAGAACTTGCCTTCATTGAAAAAGAGCAACATCTATCTTGAGTTGACTGACCAGTCCATAACTATCCCATTGGGACTGGTAGAAGATGTTGTTACCACTATTTGTGGGTGGTCATAACCAGCTGAATTCCTAGTGATTTAGGTGAACAACAGTATGGGGGACTTCCCAATCATAATGGGAAGAGCATGGCTAAGCACCATCAACGCACACCTAGGAATTTGTAATCTTTCCATAGAAATATTAAAGGAAAATACATTCAGAAAGATCAAGAAGAAGAAAGTTTCATTCATCACATACAGTGACACAAGGTGTAATTATGTGTAGAGTTCATGGATTGTGCAAAGCTTAACATTGGCTACATGCAATCAGTGTGCACAAGTGATTAATATACAAAGATGCTTGTATGTAGCAGCCACACAATAGGAAGACACCCAGTGGCTGACAGCTGATCAAGAAAGCAGTTCACTCATGTGCATGGAACCAATTGAGAGTTTGACTTGTGCTTACATCGATAGCATAGACGCATTAGAGCAAGTCCACCACCAACTTCCAAGTCTTAACCTCTAAAATGTCAACTAGGGGAAGTTGGAAATCCCTAAGAAGTTTAAGAAGGAGCCTCTTGAGCTAAAACCATTACCCACTAGTATGGAATACATGTTCCTTAAAAATGAAAAATTGGTAATTATCAATGCTAAGCTCACTCCTTAATAGATAGGGCACAAAATCTCACACACAAGGATAGAGGTAGAGCTCAAGAAAATCAAAGTTATCCAAGACATTACCCATCAACCGAAAACTATTAAAAAAATTCAATAATTCCTTGGACATACTAGCTACTATAGGAGATTTATTAAGAACTTTTAAAAGGTTGCCAAACCATTGGTGGAATTAACGAAAAAGGATGTACCTTTCGAATTGGGAAATAAGGTTCTCTATTGGAATCCCACACATGTGCCACAATGTACTAAATTTCAAACACTGTGAAAAGGACCTTACATTATTCATACAACCTTTCCTTTAGGGGCCATGATCATATACAAACCTGAGAGCCTTGATAAGAGATTACTAGTCAATGTGTAATAAACCAAACCCTTTCATGAAATTAGAATGGCCAGTGCACATAATACCTCTCTTGATGGAAAACCTTTGTCACTATTTCAAATCTCCTCCTTCCAACTTAGTCATGGGGGAGATGGCCACCTATGCTAACCATTCTAGGCCCTCAATTCTTTTTGAATTTTTGTTTTGCATATTTTTCTAGCTTTTCTTATTTTTTTTTTACACCATCGTTCATATTTTTACTATTTCTTTGTTTGATTGATTTGCTTTTGTTCGTCATCTAATAAGTGCCCATGATGGTGGATTGAATTATATCATATTGATTGCTAATGTTTGGTTTTTACCTTTGAATTATGATGTTGATATTAATGTATGGTTCTTTTGGTAAAACAAGCAATGAGTCCACACCGTCCACTCATCCATACAAATCTATGGTCTCCTTTGGCTTGGAACTGTACAATCCCATTTTTCTAAGTAAAATTTTCATGAATTGGTGGCTAGGTATTTTTCAAACCAAGGAAAGACTTAAAGGATGAAAAGGGTGTGACTTCAAGGGGATTCGATGCATTTGTGCTGGCCATTCTCTTGGGTGCTTAAATGCTTCTTCTTGGGTTTTACGCCATTCTGACATTGTTCAAAAATTTGGAAGTTGAGATAATAAAAATAATAAGAGTTTGCATGGTGTGGTTCTCATGCAAAAAAAGAGGAAAAAAGTGAGAATTCAAAGCACACCCCTTAGACAAAATAAATGCAAGAAAAAATGCATGGGTCTTTGCATGATGTGGTTCCCATTAAAAAAAAAACAACATGAGAATTCAAAGCACACCCCTTAGACCAAATAAAAGGGCTACAAGCACTGGTTATGGAACTAGAAAGATATGTTACCCATGCCTAAAGGTTCCCTCTAACTAATAACCAATTAGGCATGGGAATTCGACTGGATCATGCGTGAAACGCTTGTATTCGTATGGTTGAGTATAGAGGTACCTCGTCACTCATCACTAGCTTATTAGAATCATAGAAACCATAGTCATGGTCAATGATAATCATGGAATAAGATGATTTATTGTTGGTAATAAAACTTATAGTGAAATTTACATCATCCTCTTCTAGATATTGTAATGTTTAGTCATGCATCCTATCAACATCATATAGACCAAGCATCTCCAATTCTATTCTCTAAAAATGACTTATTAATAGGATATGATGGTTCAGAATTTTAAAATCATATTCTTTATGATCCTATACCTGGGGATTTACATCTACAAATTGTCTTTCTTCCTTCAAAGCTCACTAGAATTCTTCTTTAATATTAATCTTTGTTGGTAACCAGTTTATTTTAATTTCCTCATAATTAGAACCAAGATCTCGATTCACATCTCTAAGCAAATAATGCAAAAACAACATAGTCCAACAGTATTTAATCCATTTTTGTTCCCCTTATTTCGATGGGATGAGAAACTTGGGAGAATATCTCACAATAGCATTTGGCTCTGAGTGATGCAAATTCCAATTTGAGTTGTACTTATTCTTCATGTTGTAATTGTACTCTCTAAAAGCCTGCAGCAATGATACACCCTCCACTAGAAGCAAACATTCTAATACATATTAATAAGAGTTGTGTAACTTTCTCCTTCATTAGTTTCCTGTAAATTAATTAAAAAGTTTTTGTACACCTCTCAACAAACATTGAGTGCACGGAAAAGGTGATTGTAGTTTACCAAAGGAAGCTTATACAACATGTGATAGACCTCCATAGCACCATTGTCTCTATTTGCAGCAACATCTTTCATGAGCCTTTTGTAGACTAATAAATCATCCTCATGAGGATCCCTTGACTCTGAAATTTGCAACAACATGCCATGAAAAGATTGTAATTTTCTCTCTATTTTAGCTACATATTTCAGAATATATTTTATAACAACATATCGTGACATTACTAGCTAAAAATCTATATTTGCCCTGAATGTCTAAAGCATCATTATGTTATAAACATTAATCCTAGAATTGTTTCTTTGAAGAAGATAAGTAATCTTATTATTATTTTTTGGATCTCTTTGAAGGGTAGATTCTAAAGGTAATGACCATGGAGAATTTTACTTAGAATTGAAAGATATGGAAGTTGAATATCTATATAATTTTTATTCCAAGATAAATTAAAGTTTACCTACTAATAAAAATGAATGTAATTGTGAGGAAATAGTAAGGGAATAATAATTCAATTAGAATGTGGTACCTACAAACTTCTCTGCCATTATGTTTTCTTAAGCATGCACCAGGTTTGCAAATAGTATGTCTTTGAACAACACTAAGAAAATTACCATAATCTGTTTCCTTATCCATACATCATAGTTATTCAGTAGTCAACTCATATGGATAATGCAACATATTTGCATGTAAAGCCTAAGTGGGAAGACAAATTGAAAGATGCAATAATGGAGAAAGTAATATTCGCATATTCTAAGCAATATCAGCAAAAAAAATGTGAAAAGAACATAAAAGATAAATGAAAACTTACATTATTTGGATGTCCATTAGCTATAAATCTTGAATTCCATGCATTTACAATTCAATCAAAAAATTTCTTTACCCTACACATGACATGAGAATCATTATGATTGAGTTCATCTACCTTTGGAGCACCTTGTATCCATTGGAAACCATGCACATGTGGAGATCTATGATGCTGCCACTCATATTGTGTCCAGTAGTCAGCAACATGGAATTTATTCATCAAAACTATTTTTAGAAATGAAATGTGATGATGATGCACAAACTCTACAACTATATGTGGATTTTTTATGATATTACTTTGCTCCTAACATTTTAGTTTTGATGAATTCTCAGTTGGATCACCTTACATTAGATTATACAACTAAAGCCAATAGAGATTTGCTACACTCAAAGTAAAAAAAATAGTAGGTGTTCCCAATTGATTCACCATGTTAGTTACCTGTGCTTTACATTTTCTCCAATAAGATGGTGTACATCGAATGGAGATACCATATCGCATCAAATTTCAACAATGACATGTGATGGAGCATTATGCAATTGCTCCCATAGTTTCTCAATAGTTATGGGTGCATTAACAATATTCTTTAAAAAAAATATAGAGGAAGATTTTATTGCATGTCTCCTTCTTATGACATTATAGAGAGAATACCTACAAATAAATCACACATTGTTGCATCAATGTTTTAATAAATACCACGAATAATGAAAATAACAAAGAAATCTAGAATAATATTTACTTGAAATGCTTGTGACATTCAAATCTATCATCTTTGTAGCGAATAAGATGTTTTACATGTTCATGCAATTTGACATCTTTAGCTCTTCGTTCAAGAAAACCAAAAGGTGATAGTCTCCTAAAAAATGGTCAGCACCAAAATCTCTAAAAACTCACCTCATGCTTGGTCCTTAAAACATGGAACTTACTAAATATATTTGTTCAGTTCCCTAGTTGAACTGCAATTCGTGTTGTAATTTCCCAACACACAATCATTTAGGATGGTAGTTCCTTAAATCTTGATGTTGCTGTATTGCAGGCTTTCCATTTCATACTCATATAAAAAATGACGAATCTCTTTACAAGTTTAGAGGATGTACCTAAAGATAAATAATCAATACAACTTCACATACTATCTATTGATAAGGAAAACAATATCCCATTCGCTCCTAACCAATTACATGATCCATGGTACGGTGATATTAAATTTTATTTAACCTTTCACTATTATCCTTTAGATTTACCTAGATATAAAAGAAAGCTTTTTGTAGCTAAATGCTCTAAATTTACTTTGATTAATGACACATTGCTTAGGAAGAATTTCCAAGGAATATACCTTAAATTTTTAAAGCAAGAGCAAGCTAATAATGCTTTAAAGAAACTACATGAGGAATGACATATAGGCTATAACTTGTTAGTATATAGAATTACTAGGGTAAGTTACTATTTGCCTACTATGATTAACGATGCCTACAACCTAGTTAGGACTTGTGTACAATGTCAAATGTTTAAAGGTAAAGATTCTAAAATTTCAGCCCCTCTACAACCCATAATTAGAAACTAGACCATTCACACAATGGATTTTAGATTTTATCAAAGTGGTTAATCCATTATCAGCAACCCAACACAATTTTATCTTAATAGCCACTCATTATTTCAGACATTGATTAGAGGGAAAAGTAACTAAAACTGCAACATCTCATGAGGTTATTTGCTTTTTAGAAAATGATATAATTTCTGGCTATGGATGTCCTTACACTTTAGTAATAGATGATGGACCCTCCTTCATCTCTAAAGAGTTTACAAATTGGGCTAGGGAGCACAATGTTATTATCAAAGCTATAAAAGAATATTATCCACTAAGTAATGGTCTAATATTTGATGGAATTAAAAAGACGATAACTCAAAATCCATGAACATGGCATGAACAATTAAATGGGCAGTTTGAGCCAATAGAATTTGTTATAAAGAATCAATTAAAACTACACTAGATGATTTAGTATATGGACAAGAACTAATATTACCAATAAATTTGAAATTCCTACATATGAGTTTTTCCTGGATTATTTGCCAACTAATGATCAGTTAATCTCCCATACATATGATATTTGGGATTTAGAACTTAAAAGGATCAAAGCAATTCAAAGCCTATATAGTCATTAACAAACTGTTAAAAGATGGTTTGATAAGAAATATGCAGCTAAAGTTTTTCAAGAAGGTGATCTAGTTCTTAAGAGAGACAGAGAATTTGGGCAAACCGATTTTCAAGCTAAGTTTTCTCCTATGTAGTCAGGCCCATACCAAGTCACAGATGTCATTGATCCCAATGTTTACAAAATTGCTAATTTGCAAGGATAAAAATTAAATAAAAATTTTAATGCATTTCATTTAAAGCATTGCTATTCAGGTGCCCCTCGTAGACACTTGATGGATACTTAGTTACATGCTTTCTTCTCATTCTTCATGCTTTTCATTTATATATAGTTACATTTGCACATTTTCTTTACATTTCCATCATATTCTCATGCATGTTAAGTCTACCATCATCTCTTTCTTAGCATATTGATTTTGGTTTGATCTATTTGTACTTTTTAATATGATTTTAACAATCATTATGATCATTTGAGTTACTAGGCATTGGGTCATTATAACACCATTTGAAAATAATGCAAGTATAATCTTTTGTATAACATTAATGTTATATCATATTATTATTGTATAAAACCTCCTTTATATAACATATTTCAATAATTCTATGATTGTTTTCAATCTATTTCAAGGTTTTGATTTTATTAGTTATGATGGACTACGGAGGTTGGAATTTATATTTTCTTTGCATTTCCATCATTTTCTCATGCATGTTAAGTCTACCATCATCTCTTTCTTAGCATATTGATTTTGGTTTGATCTATTTTCACTTTTTAATATGATTTTAATAATCATTACGATCATCTGAGTTACTAGGCATTGGGTCATCATAACACCATTTGAAAATTATGCAAGCATAATGTTTTGTATAATATTCATGTTATATCATATTATTATTGTATAAAACCTACGTTTATATAACATATTTCAATAATTCTATGATTATTTCTTATCTATTTCAAGGTTTTGATTTTATTAGTTATGTTAGATTATGGAGGATGAGATTTATGCTAACTTATGATGTTATTATCATGGTCATGTGAATGTAAGATATGTGAGTTTGGAGAATGGCTAGCCACAATTACTAGGTAACCTTAGAAAATTTGATTTTTCCTCTCATAAGCCCCAACTCTCAAGTGTGATGATCCATGGCTATCCTGTGAGCAACACGGTGAAGTGTGTTCCTCTCCACCTGAGAACCATTAACCACCCAGGAGACCTATTATGATGCCATCTAGCTTATAATTAAAAAGGCACATGCACGAGGGTTAAACGACACCATGGGCAAAGTTCTTGAAAGGACCATGTTCTTTGTTAGTGTAGCTAATTGGCCAGATTCATGTTGGAATTTCTACATTAAGAATGAAGTGCATCATGAGAAAATTTTCCTAAAAAAGAAAAAGAATTAGGGCCATGTTCATTGCTAGTGGAATAAGTTCTTAAGCATGATGGGAGTAACAATCCTCACCCTAGCCTTCCTTCCCCTTTTTTTAAATCCATTTCGCAAAAAAAAAAAAAAAAAA